>ML264319.1:21316-78174 GCA_005239495.1 Nicotiana undulata
GGGGGGGGGGGTGGGGGGGAGTGGGGGGGGGGGGGGGGGGGGGGGGGGGGGGGGGGGGGAGGTGCCTTCCCAGCCATCCAAGTCTGATACATGTCTGAAATGTGTTGTCTTAATATCCTACCCTCTTCAACCAACCCAGTGTCTTGCTCAACCAATTTCTTTTGGACATCAGTATGAACCAACTCATTTCTGTTGACATCTGCCATTGCCTTCCAGACCTTATGTTGCAGGGAAGAGTTACCAATTAGGAGCCACAAACCAACCACCTTCTGCTATGACGAAAATAACACAGAGGAACAAAATAAAGTCATCCCGTTAGCGTTAAGGCATTTAACAACAAATAGTATCATGACAATGCACCTAGCCACAATTATCGGTTCTAGAATGACTTCAAGAGTCACAAGGTCATTTGGCATCATCCCAATTTTGTTCATTTCAATCTTCTCTTTTTTTTACTATCACTCCTTGGCTTGCTCATTTTCCTTCCTCTCTTTCTTTTACTTATCACTAGTTTCTTTCTTCTCACCCCTCGCGTCCCACAAATTCATTCTTTTTTTTTTCAATTTTTTTTAAAAATTTTTAAGAAAATGATTTGATCGAAAGGTTGCCTACGTATCATGATCCACATGAATCAGACCAAGCGTAGTTCTGGAAAAATGATGGATAAAATAAACTATAAAAACAAGATTTTTTTTTTGAATTTTTCATTTATAACTTTTTTTAGTTTTTCAAATACAAAACAGGTAGTACTCGACAATCTTAACTAGACCGACAAACTCGATACTACTGTACAAAACTAAAAATTAAAAGACAACATAAAATAGATTCAAAAATAAAAACTTTCTTCAAGCAGCTCGTGTATGCACGATCTTGACTAAAATGGTCCTGGGTATCTGTCATGCTCAAACTCTAGCAAATAGATCCATACATGAATGGGAAAAATAAGATCAAATAGAGTTAGTGATTCAAGACACGTGTGAGACCATAATACTTCCAATTGAGCCATGCAAACATGATTGGGTTATTTTTTGCAAAAATGGCTTACGTGGTCAAGGGTGGCTACTAGTGCAAACTCAACAAAGGTGACCTCAAAGGAATGAAAATATTTCACTAAGGATTATATGACTTCAAACTCCCAATAATCATGGCCCTAGAAATTACTTCGCAAAAGTGACCCATTTTGCACAAATGGCCGATGTGGCCAAAAGTGGCTAAAGATGCAAACTCAAAAAGGACGAACCTTAAGGTAGTAGGACACTTAGTTGCGAACTCAGGATCCTGAGACACGGGTCAATGAACCACTTTCGCGAAAATGACCTCATTTTGCAAGAATGGCCGATGTGGCCAAGAGTGGCTAGACATGTAAATCCGAATAGACCTTAAAATTGAGAGGACACTTTGTTGTACACTTAACGCTCTAAGACACTTTGAGAAAAATAGCCCTATTTTGCACAAATGGTCGATGTGGCAAAAAGTGACTAAATATGCAAGATTTAGCTACGACCCCGCGAAGCTAAGAACCTAAGACACACTATGAAGAACGGACTCTATGTGGGATGCCTACGTATCCCGCCCCGAAAGACGCGAATCAGGTGTGCATAGTTCGGGAAGATGGGATATGAAAGATAATTTAAAAAAACAAATTTGAAAAAAACATACTTTTTATCCTTTTGAAAAATGATGAAACGTAAAAAAAAATTGGATTTTCTTTTTCTCTTTTTTTTTTGGAAAAATGGCAGGAAAGTGCAAAATAATTTTGATTTTTCATTTTCATTTTTTCATTTTTTCCCCCATTTTTTTGGTCTTTTTCTTGAGATAAAATAAATAAATAAATTGGCGAAAGAAAAATATAATCGGGCCCACTTGCTTCATTTCCATACTTAACCCTCTTTTCTTTCCCATTTACCCCAAACCATTATTGGTTCGCCAAATGACCCCTTTTACCCTTGAAGAATGCAACATGTAGCACATAAAATGCATCAAGATGGTCTTTTATTTTTGGGTACACCTGTCCTAGACGGACCCAACCCCTGTGTTGAGTCCCCTAAGTCAAATGCACGTGATGCAAACAAATGCACCTACTAGGGATCCGGTATGAGGTTATGTCATTCTAAGTTTTAATCCTGGGTTTTTGTTCTAGACCAGGCTTACCCGAGCGGACAACTCGAGCCGGGGAGGGGGGGGGCAGCATACCGGTAACCAAAAGATCATCCGGCTTTGCAACTTGTCCGAACCTCGTTCTAAATTGGAATATGACACTAACAGAAAGAAGTCACGCCANGGGGGGGGAGGCAGCGTACTGGTAACCAAAAGATCATCTGGCTTTGCAACTTGTCCGAACCTCGTTCTACATTACGGATATGACACTAACAGAAAAGAAGTCACACTAACGTGCCCTTCCCAGAAGATAAAAGAGAGGGATTTCGTAGCAGTTTATATACAGTTCAGATAATATCAAAGCAGTAAAAAGCAACATTTAGCACATTAGGCTCAAACACATAAAAAATCAGACAATCATGAAAGCCAATCATAACAGCTATTCTAAGCTCGAATTCTGAACCCTGAACCAGAGATTCGGGGTTCTTATCCCCAGCAGAGTCGCCAGAGCTGTCACACCTCCTTTTTACTACCCCCGAAAGGGTATAAGGCAGTTTTTTCCAATTTAAGTGACAATTGAAACGAGATTATTTTTATTTAAAATTCAGAGTCGTCACTTGGGATAACTTATGGTGTCCCAAGTCACCAGTTTAAATCCCGAATCGAGGAAAAATTGACTTTGTTTTACAGTCCGCGAACACAGAAATACGGGTAAGGAATTCTGTTAACCCGAGAGAAGGTATTAGGCATTCCCGTGTTCCGTGGTTTTAGCACGGTCGCTCAACTATTATTATTGGCCTATTTATCTGATTTTAAAACATTGTTTGAAACTTACGTGCATTTTATTCCTTTTAAACCGCTTTTAATATTTAGTATGCATCGCAAATCACGCCGCGTGGGACGTACCCGTGATTCACGACGTGTTTATTTTAAATATTTGAAGTTGGGTGGGTCGAGTCACGCCAGTGTGCACTCGAATTTTGGAAATGCAGATCTATGACTATGCCACGGTAACCGTACCCATAGTCACGATGATTTGTTAATCATGCCTAAAGCAAGTTGCAAGGTTCATGAGTTGTTTATTCTTCCTAAAACCCGGATTGTCATGAGACTTAAGAGTTATACATTCTTCTAACTTACCACCACTCATGGCTTATTCTTATTCCTTGGAACAACTATAATATTTCCATCTATTCAATTTAACAAACTCACTTATAACACTTGTAGCATATTTAACAACCCAATTTAAAGTCCATAGCATATTTTACAGAAATCGTCCGAACAAACTCATAGGTACTCAAACGAATTAATCTTTAAAACTAATACATAACCTAAATAACACACAATTGTTATACAACTAATACGAAAGAGATCACGTATTATCCACAGAGCAAATGAAAACCATCACGAGCAAATAGAAACACTAATATATCAAAGAAAGTGCATACTTAAATGTAAACAAATACTGAGAAAAATGGATTCAAATGTACCTATATATTGATGGATAAAGCTGAAAATTTACAACTAAATCGGAATAGAAAAGCAACAATTGTCGGACTAAGACCCCGAAATCGCGAACCAGAACCTCGAACCGGCACCGGAATCAACCTCGGCGTGCGACTGAACACTGACGCCAATCCCTCAATCTCAACCATTTTTATCCATATGTTTTTATTTCATTTTGGTTGATTCCAAAATCAATCCCAACACCATAATATCTCTATTATATCAGAACCTAAAATCACACCAAAGTTTCTGTCCAAATCTCATTTCCTCCATCATTGTGTGTGCGTGTTTTTTTTTCCTGATTTTCTGTGCGTGCGTGTTTCTATTTGTGGGGTGGTCGATAGGATGGATATGGTGTTGCTTAGGAGTGAAGGGAGGAGTTAGGGAGGTTTTCCGGCGGGTTTTTGTTGGCAGTGAGGGTGGCCGACGTTTTTGTGGTGGGGTGAGGTCGCTGGAGAGGTGGTGAAGGAAGTGAAGGAGGGGTGGCTGTGGTGTGAAGGGGCTGCTGGTATGGTCTTCTAGCCGGATCTCCGGCGGGTTTGGGAGGCCGGCGGCGACATGCTGGACAGAGGGGGTAGGGCACGCGGTTGGTCCTTTTCCTCTAGGTTTTTTTATTGGCAATGATCTTAGGGTGTAGATTAGGTGCTAATGGTGCCTTCAGGTTATTGTGTGTGTGTATGGGCGGCAGGGAGGCGGCAAGGAGGCGGCCGTTTGGAGTTGGGAGGTTTAGGGGCTGCTCTTCTCTAGTGGAAGGGGTCAGGGAATATTTTTTCTTAAAGGGTCTAATGTGTAGTCTGTGTCAGGTGTCTGATGGTGTGTTAGGGTATTATGTAATGAGAGTGTAAGAGATGTGGGCTTGGCCCAATTTGGGAAATTGGGTTGGGTCCATTTTTGTTGGGTTTTAGTTTTTGGACTAAGAGGGCTAGATAACATAAAATATATAAAAATCACTCTTAATTAGAATAAACTACTAAGATAAAACTAAATACTAAAAGCAAAAATTATTTTTGTATTTTCAAATGTTATAATAAAGTAAAAAGTAAAAAAATAGGCTAAAGCCATGGTAAAATTAGAATACTATAAATATAAATATACTAATTGACCTTAGACTAAAGATGAAATTTTTTTTTGTATTTTTTTTTGTGATAAAATAAAGTAAAAGAGATATTATGTCTAAACAAAATATTTAAACGCTAAAAAGTATAATATCTCGGGGAGGATCAAAAATTACGCGTCTACAACTACTACTTCACAGATTACGGCCCCGCACGGACTCGGCCGCCAGGAGGCTTCTCCCCTGACGGAGGTTATGGCTCCCACAGTTCATTTGGTGGATGAATCGTCGCAGGGCGATGACGAAGAGGCCCCGTTAAAGAGGCGGATGATAGTGGATGATGGGGTGCCCGAATTGAGGCGCCTTCGAGGGGTGATCCCGCGTTGGCTGTTCCCGAATCGGACGATGGTTCTAATATGGGCGTGGAGACCGTGCCCCTCTCGGGCGTGGAGATGGTGCCTCGGTTAGGCGAGAAGGTAGTTTCTATGGAAGGAGGGCAGAGTTCAGAGGCCGCTACGATCATTCCGAAGGGCCCATCGACTTCTCAGCAGGCCCATGCTCCTCTTCGGCCAGTGAGAGGGCGAAGGGAGTGGTTATAGACGACTATGAATCCGTTTCTAATATTGATCCTGAGGACATAAGAATATTTTAGGAGGGGTTCGCTCGTGTTGAGGTGAGAACAGACGGTTCTTCCCGTGTGATTGAGATTCCCTCGAATTACGACTTGCTGGAGGATACGGTGAGCCTGGTGCCAAAAGCAGGGCCCTTCAGGAGATCGGCGACGCTGGCTTGTCATGGGGTGTAGCCGGGATGACTTTGAAGGTGAGTTCTTTATTGTTTTCTAAGTTTTGCACCTTCCTTTTTTGCTGACCCTTTCTTTTTCTTCTCATTTCCCTCTTTAGACTTTTATCTTGGAGATAGAGAGTGCCCGTCGGGAGAAGAAACAGGCTGCCACTTTTCAGAAAATGGCTTCGAAGTACCGTCGTTATCGCAACAAGTGTCGTGCGATGCATGTGCGGCTCAGGGCGAGCGGCAATCTTCAATCCCTTAGGGAGGAGTTGGAGCGGAAGGACGAGGACCTGATGTGGTCCATTGGCAGATGCAGCGAACTCGAGGGGTTGCTTAGGGACAAAGAAGAAGAGCTCGAGGTGGGCAAGGGGGTTGTGGCTGAGTGTGTTGATCTTCAGGAGAAGGTGGGGGCCCTACGAGCAGAGCTTGAGCAAAGCGCCACTAGAGTCGCTGGTCTAAGTGTCTAGCTAGCGGAGAAGGTGATTGAATTTGAAGGGAATGTAACCGAGCTGGAGGGGGAGAATGGAGCCCGAGTGGTGGCTTTGGCGAGGGCAGCGGCACTGTAGGATTCCATCCGCGTTCTCACATTTGAACGAGCAACTGAGATAGAAGTCGGCCGCATTGAGGGAGGCGCGACTCGATGAGCGAATTAGTGGGCTCGAGAGAGATGTCTCAAACCTGGGCGATCAAGTAGTAGCTCTCAAGGCTAAGAGGGCACGGTCGTTATCTCAGATTCCTTCTCATGCATCTGCCCCTGTTGACGTTCCTCGCCATTTGTACGAGATGCGGGTCCACGCCGACGCTCAGCGGGATATATATAAGGGTTTGCTAGCAGCGGGGAATGTTCCCAAAGCCGCTTTCGAAAAAGTTCGTGCTAAAGCACGCGAGGCCCAGCTTACCTACGGCTATGACCCCGCGACACCAGCGGCTGGTAAAGATGATGAGGTTGAAGACGGGCTTAGTTTTGATGATGAATATGCTGATGGAGAGGGAGATGACGGAGGTGAAGCCGCTGAACCAAGCGGGGATAGGGGTGACAGCGTGGATGGAGATAATGCTGAGTGAAGCCCTTGTACTTAGTTTTTCCTTCTGTGCTTTGTTTTTTTTTTGTTCTTCTCTTCATTTTTTTTGGTGGGGCGCCCTTTGGCCCTTTGTAAGATGCTAATTTTCCTTTGAATGGAACAGTTGATTTGTCCTTTGTTGTACGTCTTTGGCCTTTCTCTCTCTTTTCTTTCAGATGTTTGTTTTTGGATTTTCTCGCAATAAGTCCTTGGCCTACTGTTGTAAATTCGAGCGAGGTCGAATTTAACTTGCTGTAAATTCGAGCGAGGTCGAATTCATTTTGTTGTAAATTCGAGGGAGGTCGAATATAACTTGTTTTTAATTCGAGTGAGGTCGAATTTAACTTGTTGTTAGTTCGAGTGAGGTCGAATTTAACTTGTTGTTAGTTCAAGCGAGGTCGAATTTAACTGGTTGTTAGTTCGATCGAGGTCGAATTTAACTAACTTGCTTTTAGTTCGTGCGAGGTCGAATTTAACTTGTTGTTAATTCGAGCAAGGTCGAATTTAACTTGTTGTTAATTCGAGCGAGGTCGAATATAACTTGTTGTAAATTTGAGCGAGGTCAAATTTGACTTTTTTAATTGACGATGGCTGGGGGCCACATGGGCGTGAATTCGAACGAGGTCGAATATAACTCGTAATTAATTCTAGCGAGGTCGAATGTACATTTTCTGTGTTGGTGTGACGTGTAAACTTGGTGGAGTTACGTAAGAATACCATATATTGCTCTATGTATTCATTCATTGGAGAATATTTACACGTTTCTTCTTAGTTCGCACATATATTCGAGAAGCCCAAGTCTATCTAGTGCCTTCGTTGTTCGGCCTGGAGAAGTAATTGATGGGTCGGACGATGAACTTATCACTTAAGCTTCGAGATATCCTAATCTGCAGTTAATTCGAGCGAGATCAAATTTAGTTGGTTGTGTCGACATAGCGTCGCTTTAGCGAGCACGTGGGTGAATTTTGCGCACTTATGTTTTGCCTGCATATGTTGGAGAGATTTGCATGTTTTCCGGGCTGGCAACCCAGTCCCAGTCTATACGGACTTTTTCTTTATGGTGTTAAGTATAGACTTATTGGGGGATTTCTCTTGACCGTTGTTGTGCAGGATGATATGGCGTGGAGCATTTTCTTGATGTGCCATTTTTCGAAGGAGTCGGAGCATTTTCGTGGAGCATTTTTTTAACGACGGTTATTCCCTATTTGCGCATCTAGGAGATTGCTCATGTTCATGTCCCACTCTAAAAAGAAATAACGAGTTAAAAACAAGCGAAATCATTTGTTACCTCGACTGATTGGTTGACGGATGAAGGGGAGCGACCATGTTCCCTTCTCTGGCTGTGCTTCGTGGCTGCTACCAGTTTGGTAAGGTCGCTTGTTTCGGCACTCTGTGCTCGAGGGATTTGGTCGAGCTTACGTTCATCGAACTCGGGTGACATCTTGTGGGTCTTTGGATTGGGGTTTTTGTTGTCTCCGCTCCTTAGATCTGGAAAGTCCCTTCGACTTAATTGGCAATGAACTGAGAGTCACGCCGTAGAACGACTCATTTTGTTCCGTACTCGAGGGCTAGCTTCAGATTTGATCTCAGCTTCATGCTTAGCCTCGTCATTAGTCGAACCTGGGCACCTTACAGACTGAAGATTACTTCGCCCATTGGGATCTCGAGTTCGAATCCCAGTTCGATCCAGTACCGGGTGCACAAAGATAACGGAAACATAAGCCATACCACAAGCATACAGGCATGACACATTTATCATTTCAAAGAATTACACAACAGGCTATCATTCCTTTCTACGAGAGAGAATGCAATATGCATAAGGTACAGATCGGTATCAAGCCTTAATATGGCAATAGGATTGTGGACGTGCTCGGTGCGTAATGGCCATAGTCCTAATCTGACAACTTGCGCTCACAACGCACCAGAACTATTACTACAACACATCATAATTTTCGTATAGATATTAAACATAACTTCGATTTCTTGAAAGGGTCTAAGCTATGTTGGTTTGGCTATTTCAAGGGCTTGCCTACAAATTTCTCAAGTTTGCGTCTGTAACGGAAGGATGAAGATACAACAAACGGGAAATAGAACTAGGGACGAATTTAGATCTAGAGGAAACTAAGACTTTGGCTAGAAATTACCCACAGACGGGCCCAAATTGTTTGACCAAAAAGTTTTAGGCTCTTTTTGTTAACTAATTTAATAAGAAGGTAATGGTTGAAACCTCATAAGTAGGGATTTTAGCCTATTATTTGCTCTCTTTTACTTAGGTTTTGGGCCCAAAATGTGTGAAGGTATTCCCGAAAACTAACTTAATGTGCTTGCTTGCAGGGTTTTGTTCGAAATGAGCCAAAAAAGCCATAACCAACTCACAAAGGAGTCAAACTTGAACAAAAACCAAGTCTGTATCAATAGTTGTGGAACGCGATAGAAAAGGGCGGCCGCAAAATTATCAATGCTGAAGCGGCCATTAATCCGCGGACCGCGAAATGGACAATCAGAGAGGCTATTTTGAGCACAAAAATCAACGTTGACCGCGTTAGAAAGAGGCGGCCGCGTAATTACTGATGCGGACACGGTTGGAATTCCACTGAGAGCGTTTGTCAAAGTTCAGAGACTTCGCAAGTTGTGCATAATTGAAGAAGGAGGTCCGTTTCAAAATTACGCGGTCGCGAACATGTTTCACGCAGACGCGATGGAAAATACGCGGTTCGCGAAACTTGGTCTAGCCCAGTCTCAGATGTGAAGAAATGCGGACTGCGCTCAATATTACGCGGCCACGAAAGCCCAAGCGTGGACACGGTCAGAATTATGCGTCTGCGAAACCTCCGTTGGGGTATTTTTGTCCGAAAATTTCAGCTTAGTATAAATAGACCTTTTTGACAATTTTAGGTGAAGTTTTGTTTGGCAGAGCACGCGAACGGCTGGTTTTACCCTTTTTGGGAAATTTTATAGTAGATTTACCTTCAAACTTTAGATTTTAATATTTTGCTTTAATATCATGGCTTATATTTCATCTTTATCTTTGATTTCTATTGTTATTATGAGTAACTAGACCCCATAGCTAGGGTTGTGACCCAACCCTATGTGGGTATTTAATGGATCTTGAATTTTATGGCTTAATTATTTATGGGTTAGTGATATTTAGCCTAAGTCACTCAAATTACCGAGAGGTATAGAGTGAGCACTTGTGTGTGATGGTTATATCACGACCCCAATCATAACAAGCTTGTCCTAGATTCTTGATACCCATTAGATACTCACCTAGGAGGAAGTCACTTCCCTAGTGCCTTTTAACACTTGAAAATTCTCACCAAAAATATTGTACTTAGCTTACTCTTAGCATACAATATTATATAATTAGATAGAATCAATCGTAACAATATTTGGAAGTGCAATTAGGAACAACACATGCATCTGGATTAGTTAGATACCTAACTCCAAATAAATTAAATCCTAGTGGAAACCGATCCCGACATCGTTGGGTAAAACTGCATCGATAATCCTCTACTCTATAGTGGTGTAGGTTTGGCATCGATCACTTTTTGGCACTGTTGCTGGGGATTCAAACTTGCGCAACTTGGTTGAGTTAGAGGGATTCAGTCCTGACGGGTTGGTTAAGTGCAAATGGATTTCAGAGAGTTCTTGGTGGTCACTACCATGGTTTGAGAGGTATATTTCCTGCTGGTGTATGGGGCATGTGGCGTATTGTAATTTTCTCCAGAATGGAATCAAATGGAAAGTTCTTAGCTAATTGAGTATGTAGTTACTTGCGACTCAGAGTGGATTTTGAGATCTGTCGTATCTTTCATATGGTGATAAAATGGGTGCGATGTGTGGTGTAGTATTGAGATTTGCAGGTGCAAGGTCACGATGCGGTTTTTAAAGGAAGGTTCTGAATTCTTATGTAGCACGTACGATCTCAGATGATTAGGTAGATGATATTACTACTAGATATGACTTGAGGAGGGTGTAAGTTTCAGAAGGGGCACTTTGTTTTGATTTGTGGATACTTCATTGGTGTGGTGGCACTCTCCTAGTTGGTCGGCTGCAGATATTCAAATTTTGTCTTGTGGCACATACGGACTATAGGGGTATTCCTCGTGGTATGATCGTGTATTGGGGAAGTGATAGACATTCTGGTGGTGGAGTTGGGAGCATATATGGTGGTACATGTGTTCTATAGGTTTGGAGACCGGGAGTTCTCAAGAGCAGATTGTTTCATAGTTGTGGGATGTGGAGACATAGCCAAGGTTATTCAGAGGATAGTGTACGTTGTGATTCAGTCATTGTGGACCTTCATAGGGTTATTTTCCTATTGTGGATGACCGGATTGATTTGGGGTTCATTAGTATGCCCAATTTGGATAGGTGTCTTGCACGGGGTCGGATTTGTTAACTCAGAACTGCTATTGTTGAGGGATGTGCCATTCAGTTGCTATTGTGTTTATTCGTTCCTGAAATGATTTATGAGATACTCTTATATGTTGCGAGGAGTTATGATTCGTTGGTTTTAGACACACATGGTGCGGTTCTATTGTGGTCTTATAGCAGAATTTGAGTGAGATGAGTAATTGGGTATTTCATGATTGAGACATATTGGTTATATTCTTTCGGGTTTCGTGTGGCATGGTATTTACTGATTCTCCGTGGTTATGGTAATGCACATTGAGTACTTGATGCCGGATTTCGCGTGACTTTTTATTTTGAGCAAGGCGGAGCGAGGTATATAATATGGACCAGCGTTTGGATGGAGTCACACATTGCGGCTGAGTTATGTTGAGATATGATCCTTGTGTGTTGGATTCATGTGTTTTGGTTCTGCGGTGTGATAGGATTACTTAGCATTGTGTTTTGGTGATACCCGTTGATCTTGCGAGACGGTTCTCTTGTTTGATGTCATTTTCCATGTTTGAGCACATTTGGAATGTTGCCTACTAGTGCACCGACTGCACGGGTTATGGCTTTAAGCTGTATTGATGAGTCATGTTACTAGAGTGGTTGTGTCGGATGAGATGAGGTCATCGAACCTAGAATGGGTGCTATCGGATCTGGTTGCGGCATATTTGGGAGGATATTGATGCTGATCAGCTTAGAAATTTTGTTGTAGTTCCTATCGGAAGAGAGGGAGTTCCACCACTTGTTGATACGACGAATGGTTATGGGTTCCTACGTTTTTCTTTCATCATTGGCAGAATATGAAGGTATTTGAACGGGTCTCTGTTTGATAATAGGCTATTACCAGAATTGGGTTGTTCTGAGCAGCCACTGTGATTGTAAATGATCACTACGAGTGTTTGAGTTATGTGGTATATCATGTGATTTCATCTTGAGTTATGGCTATGGTTGGATACAACTTGTTCAAACTTATACAGTGTGCAGATGCGAGATTCTGATCGTATAGAAATTTCGGATGTGGAAGTTTGGATTCTAAGGCTTGGGCTAGGTTGGATGAGGAAATTTAAGTTATGTCGTGTTATCAGACCTATATGGGATAGGGTGACGTGGGATCACCCCTGGGTATGTACATGGTAAGGTTACGCGATAGTTTGATGGTGTTGGAGGACAACTCTTGGCACGTTCGAGGACGAACATATGTTTAAGTGGGGGAGGATGTAACAACCCGGCCGGTCGTTCCAAGTGTTATAGCCACGTTTCCCCCATTTCTGCTTCTTTGTGAAATGTTCAACTCTATTACGTTGCATTGGGTTGGTTGGTTCGGGTTTTGGAATGGAATGAGACACTTAGTCTCTTATTTAGGGGTTTAAGTTGGAAAAGTCAACCAGATGTTGACTTATGAGTAAACGGTCTCGAATTTGAATTTTTATGTTTCCATCAGCTCCGTTAGGTGATTTTGGACTTAGGAGCGTGTTCGGAATATTATTTTGGGGTCTGTGGTAGAATTAGGCTTGAATTGGCGAAATTGGGAATTTGGCAATTTACGGTTGGTAGTGGAGAATTTGATATCGGGGTCGGAATGGAATTCCGGGAGTATGAATAGATTTGTGGTGTCATATTCAACTTGGGTGCAAACTTTGAGGATATTCGGACAAGGTTTGTTTGGTTTCAGCATCGTTTGTGGAATTTGGATTTTTATAGGTTCTTAGGCTTGAATCCGAGGTAATTCAATGTTGTGGTGTTGTTCTGGGTAATTTGTAGGTTTGACTAAGTTTGAATGATGTTATGGGATGTGTTGGCATGTTTGATTGAGATCCCGAGGGCCTCAGGTATGTTTCGGATGGTTAACGGATAAGTTTAGCTGTTAAACAATGGCTTCTGGTGTTTGGTTTCTGAAGTTGGGAATGCGGACCGCGCAGGATTTACGGGGACAATGGAGGATTTGTCGCGATTGCAGGAGTTGGAGGTTTTTGTGTCCGCGATAGGAATTCCGCGGACCGCGGAGAGGCGAGCGTGGGGCCGGTAGAAATCGGCGGTCAACGAAGTGAGGATCCGAGAGGTGCACAATAAATACGAGGTTCAGGGTTTTGTTTCATATTTTGACCTAGAGAGCTCGGGTTTTGGCGATTTTTCGAAGGTTTTTCAAGAAAGTCATCGGGGTAAGTGATTCTAACTCGGATTTGGCTAAAATACATGAATATATCATTGAATTCATCATTCGACTAGTGAATTGGGATGAAAATTTAGGGAAAATTATGGAAACTTCATAAAATGAGTTTTTGAGAGTTGAAGGTCGATTCGAAGTCGGATTTTGATAAATTTGGTATGGGTGGACTCGTGAGTAGATGGGTTTCTTAGTTTTGTAAATTTTATCAGATTTCGAGACGTGGTCCCGGGGGCCGGGTTTGACCAATTTTGGGATTTGTGGTTTAATTTGATAATTTTCATATGGAATTCACTCCTTTAGCGTGCATGGATGATAATATACTTATTTTGGATAGATTCGGAGAATTTGGAGGCCGAATCGAGGGGCAAGAGCATCGCAAACTAGAGTTTTTCCCGGTTTGAGGTAAGTAACGGTTGTAAATCTAGTCATGAGGGTATGAAACCCCGGATTTCATACTATTTTTCTTTATTGAGGTGACTCACATGCTAGGTGACGGGCGTGTGGGCATGCACCATTGGGGATTGTGACTTGGTCTGCCCTGTAGCAATTGTAGAGTTGCGTATTTTGTTGAAATGGTATTATATCGATGTGATTTAGAAAGAATTTCTATAACTTGGGTTGAATGCCATGCTTGGGCCTTGTGTCAGTACTGTTTGGACCCACAGGGGATTTTCTTACTATCCTCACACTATTTTGATTTGAAATCTACACTCAGTCATGATTTTACCTGTTACTGTTTAATTCAGTTTCATTACTATACTTTGATGCATATAAAAGTTATTTTGGGTTGAGTTCCCTATTTTTACTGAAATGCCTGAGTGGCTTGAGAGGTTTATGACTGAGTGAAGCTGAGGTCCTGATTTATGAGGATATGATATGGGATTGGGCTGCATGTCGCAACATGTTATTAATAGGCCAAGGGCTGAGTGATTTGATGCCATTATTTGGCTTGATATAGCGCTTGGGCTGAAGGAGCCCCTCCGGAGTCTGTACATACCCCTAGTGAACGCAGGTACCTACTGAGTGCGAGTGCCGAGTGATGAGTGACTGGGAGGCATGAGTGATGGTGAGGCATGCCCGAGGGGCTGTTACGAGTGATTGTGAGGTATGCCCGAGTGGTTGTTTATGAGTGACGGTGAGGCTTGCCCGAGGGGCTTGTCTATGACTTCATTATTTCACTCTATTTTGCATTGAACCTCTATTGATATTGTTGAAGAAATATTTATAAATGAGTTTTCACCAAGACCGTATTTTAAACAAGATGATTGACTCAAATATTGATTTGAAAGCATGTTGTATTCACTGAGATTTAATATTGTGATCCTTACATGTTTTACTGCTCGTCACTACTGCTCAACTTTTATTTATGGTTGTTACTTACTGAGTTGGTGTACTCACGTTACTCCCTAAACCTTGTGTGCAAATCCAGGTGTTTTCTGGACACGGTTAAGGCTGTTGGTTATTTCTGACGCAGATTCTCGGAGTTAGCAAGGTAGTTGCATGGCAATCGCAACCCTTCTTTCCTCCTCCCTTATCTTCCCTTAGTTGTACTTGGTTAATACCAGACTATGTTAGTCTTAAGGTTTATAGACAATTATAGTAGTGCTCATGACTAGTGACACCTTGATGTCGGGCTTTTCTTTCTGCACTTTTGTTTGGTTTAAATTTCATTATTGAAGGTTTTATATTGAAGAACTTGAAATTTTCCTTTAAAAATGAACATAACGGCTGTTTGGGTAATTGTGTCGGCTTGCCTAGTACCACGATAGGCGCCATCACGACAGTGTTAGTTTAGGTCGTGACAAGTTGGTATCAGAGCCTAGGTTACATAGGTCTCACAAGTCATGAGCAGGTTTAGTAGAGTCTTGCGGATCGGTACAGAGACGTGTGCTCTTATCTTCGAGAGGCTGCAGAACCCTTAGGAAAAATCTCACATTCTTGAATTCTTGTCGTGCGAATCCATTACTTCTAGTGACTAAACTTCCATTGTTTCATTCTCTCACAGATGGTTAGGACGCGTGCTACCAGACAGGGTGACCCAAACTACCCAGTCGTATATGATTTGGTGCCAGGCACTCTGCCTATTTCTATTCCACCGTATCGTATGGCACTGGCGGAGTTTAAGGAATTGAAATAACATCTTCAGGTACTCCTAGATAAGGGGTTTATCCAGCCTAGTGTGTCGGCTTGGGGTGCACCGGTTCTATTTGTGAAGAAGAAAGACGGTTCCATGAGAATGTGTATTGACTACAGGCAGTTGAACAAGGTCACAGTCAAGAATAAGTATCCTTTGCCTCGTATTGATGATTTGTTTGACAAGCTTCAGGAAGAGAGGGTGTTCTCTAAGATTGATTTGAGGCCCGGGTATCCTTAGCTGAAGATTCAGGATTCGGATATTCCTAAGACAGCTTTCAAGACCCGTTATGGCCATTATGAGTTCTTGGTGATGTCATTTGGGCTGACCAATGCCCCAACAACGTTCATGCATTTAATGAATGGTGTATTCCGGCCATATTTGGATTCCTTTGTGATTGTGTTCATTGATGACATTCTGGTATACTCTCGTAGCCAGAAGGAGCATGCTCAACATTTGAGGGCTGTGTTACAGAGATTAAGGGAGGAGAAACTTTATGCAATGTTTTCCAAGTGTGAGTTTTGGCTTGGATCAGTAGCATTCTTGGGACATATGGTAACCAGTGAGGGTATTCAGGTAGATCCGAAGAAGATAGAGGTGGTGCAGAGTTGGCCTAGACTGTCCTCAGCTACGGAGATTAGGAGCTTCCTTGGTTTGGCAAGATATTACCGTCGCTTTGTGGAGGGATTTTCATCGATTGCATCGCCCTTGACCAAATTGACCCAGAAGGGTGCTCTGTTCAGGTGGTTGGACGAGTGTGAGGAGAGCTTTTAGAAGCTCAAGACGGCTTTGACCACAACTCCAGTGTTATTTCTGCCATCAGCTTCAGGTTCTTATACCGTGTATTGTGATGCCTCGAGGATAGGCATTGGTTGTGTTTTGATGCGGGAGGGTAGGGTGATTGTCTACGCCTCGCGCCAGTTGAAGACTGATGAGAAAAATTATCCGGTGCATGATCTTGAGTTAGCAGCCATTGTTCACGCCGTGAAGAATTGTCGTCATTATTTGTATGGGGTCCATTATGAGATTTATACTGATCACCGGAGCCTGCAACATCTATTTAAGAAGAAGGACCTTAATTCGCATCAGCGAAGATGGTTGGATCTTCTTAAGGACAATGATATCACTATTCTATACCATCTAGGGAAGGCCAATGTGGTGACCGATGCCTTGAGTCGTCAGGCAGAGAGTTTGGGGAGCTTAGCATATCTTCCGACAGCAGAGAGACCTTTAGCATTAGATGTTCAGGCCTTAGCGAGCTAGCTTGTGAGATTGGATATATCGGAGCCTAGACGGGTATTGGCTTGTGCAGTCTCCAGGTCTTCTTTTTATGACTGTATCAGGGAGCGCCAATATGATGACCCACACTTGCTCGTTCTTCAGGACAGGGTCCGACGAGGTGATGTCAGGGATGTGACAATTGGTGATGACGGTGTGATGAGGATGCAGGGTCGGATATGTGTGCCTAATGTAGATGGGCTTCGGGAGTTGATTCTTGAGGAGGCCCATAGCTCGCGGTATTCCATCCATCCGGGTGCCGCAAAAATGTACTAGGATTTGAGACAACATTATTGGTGGAGGCAGATGAAGAAGGATATCATTGGATTTATGGCCCGGTGTCTCAACTGTTAGCAGGTTAAGTATGAGCACCAGAGACCGGGCGGCTTGCTTCAGAGATTGGATATTCCGGAGTGGAAGTAGGAGCAGATCACCATGGACTTTGTAATTGGGCTCCTACCAACTCTGAGGAAGTTTGACGTGATATGGGTTATTATGGATCGGATGACCAAGTCTGTACACTTCATTCCTATTGGTACTACTTACACTTCAGAGCGGTTAGCTGAGATTTATATCCAAGGGATTGTTCGTCTGCATGGTGTCCAAGTTTCCATCATTTCTGATAGAGGTACTCAGTTCACATCGCAGTTTTGGAGGGCCGTGCAGTGAGAGTTGGGTACTCAGGTTGAGTTGAGAACAACTTTTCACCCTCAGACGGACGGGCAGTCCGAGCGCACCATCCAGATATTGGAGGACATGTTGCGCGCTTGTGTCATAGACTTTGGGGGTTCATGGGACTAGTTTCTACCACTAGCGGAGTTTGTATATAATAATAGTTATCAGTCAAGTATTCAGATGGCTCCGTACTAGGCTTCATATGGGAGGAGGTGTAGATCTCCGGTTGGATGGTTTGAGCGGGGTGAGGCTAGATAATAACTAGGGATTTTTACCTACTATTTACTCTCTTTTGCTTAGGTTTTGGGGCAAAAATGCACTAAGGTACTCCCGAAAACTAATGCAAGATACTTATTTGCAGGTTTTGAATCAAATTGAGGCAAAGAGGCCAAAACTAACTTAAACATGAGCCAAACTTGCACAGCCCAGGGACTCAGCAGAAGCGCTGACAATGATATTTTAACGCTGCAGCGAAAGACCTTCCGCTGGGGCAAAATTCTGAGGGCGGCCGCGGATTGAGGTTCAAAGAGATGTATTTTGGCCCTTGTGGAACCGCTGACAGCGCTATAATTGCGCGGCCGCAAAACCTAAAGCGCAGACGCGATGGGAAATCCACTGAGAATGGAATATCAAGTTCAGAGAGTTGCCAAAGTAGTCCTTTACAAGAGCGCGGTCAGCGTCAAAATTTCGTTGTCGCACTATCCAGTTCTGCTTGGGCGCTCAATATTCCGCTGGGAGCAGAAATGTGGTTCAGAGAGGTTGCCAGTTGAAAATGCGCAGCCGCGGAAGCTATTCCGCTGGGGCGCTTAGTTTTTCACTGACAGCGGAACCTCCGTAGGGGTATTTTTGTCCAATATTTTCAGCTGTGTATAAATACTTCTTTTTCTCATTTTTAGGGTATCAGATGTTTTAGGGAGCTCGCGGATAGCAACCTTTTACCTTTTTGAGTAAATTTAGCATAGATTCAACTCTTAATCTTAGATTTTATCTTTGTATTTGACATTTATGGCTTTAATTTAATCTTCTATTTTGATTTCTTCCATGAATATGAGTAGCTAGACCCATTAGCTAGGGTTGTGACTGATAATAGGCTAGATTCATGTAGTTTAGCGACTATTTATACTCCAACTTTACTATGCTTCACTGTCCTAGGGAGGTTAAATGACGATAAATGGCTCTAATTAAGAATTTTATGTTTTGCAGGAGCAAGTCGTGCTTATAAGGACCTGGGATGGTGTTTGGAGCTAAATTAAAGCAATAAAGGTCCCTCGGAGTTAAGAGCGTGTGAAAGAATGAAGAAAAAAAAAGAAAAATGGATAATCTATTCTAGCGTGGGCCAAGTTGTCCTTAGCGCGGCCACGCTAGAGCAGAGGTCGTTGGGCATAAAGATACACAATTAGCGCGGTCATAGCGCGACCGCGCTAGTCCAGAAGTAGAAGGCAGATTAAAGTGCATTTAGCGCGGCCAGTAGTGCGGTCACGAGCGCGGCCGCGCTAGTCCAGTAGTCACGAGATAGTAAACATTGCATTTAGCACGACCAGTAGTGCGGTCACGAACACAACCGCGCTAGTTCCGTCCAGCACGTAGTAGTTTTAGGGATAAATTTGGAAGCTTGGGGGAAATTCCACTTAACCTATAAAAGGTCCAGTTCGCCCAAAAGATAGGGTATCAAGGTTTTAAGGTCTTGTTCAAGGAAAAGAGAGGCAAGAGGCACGGAGGATAATTCGGCATCGAGTCTACCTTTCTTCCTTTTGTTTTTATCATTCAAGATTAATTTTGCTGTTATTATTATGAGCACAATTATGAGCAGCTAAATTATTTAGTCTAAGGTTTTGATGGAACCTGTTGAAGGATGAACTTCTTGTTGTATTAATATAGTTTGCCCAGTTTAATCTCTATTTGTTCAACTAAGTTCTTGTTGTTGTTGATTGAAGGGCCCTCAATTAGCTGTCCTATTTAGTATGTATTACTCGGGAGAGAGTACATATTTAGGTAGTTGTTGAACAACACCACTCCCAAAGTATATGAGGGATCAATAACCGAGGGTTTAAAGGTGGGATTAGGGATAACGAAACCTTGGGTGCAATCTAAGTGAGTTGTAACCAAAGCTAGCTAGCGTAACTCGGGAGAGTATGTCTAGTAAATTGTCGTAATTACTCGGGAGAGATTTACGATAACAAGAGTGCTCATGCTTGATGGAGACGATTAGGCAAAACTATAAGAAACATAACAGGAAGGGATTCCATCAATAGGGGAAATTACAACCTTAGATCCTTCTATTATTTGTTTACAACTCCGTCTTAGTTAGCTTTTAGTTTACTTAATTTCATTCAGTTATAGTTAGTAGAAACATCACCAATTGTTATCCGAAATATCTTGGAAGTTGATTACGGAGAATCCAGTGAGTCTGACAATAGTCATTGATAGGTTAATTCCCTGTGGGATTCGACTCCGTGCTAAATACTCAGATTATATTTGCAACGTCCGCTTAGTCCTTTTTATAAGGCATAGTTGGGCGTGATCAAATTTTGGCGTCGTTGCCGGGGAATTAACGGTGTTATCAATTACAGTTGGAAGAAATACAAAAATTCTTAGTGTAGTCTTCATTTTCAATCCATACATTGAAATTTTAACGTTTGCTAACTTGGTTGTACAGGTGCATGCCTAGAAACTCATCGAGAACTGGTGAAGTGTTTGAAGCCTTATCAGACCCCGAGAAAGTTTTCAAGGCCTTGAACCGGCCAACCGGAAAAGCAAACAACAACCATCAACTGAACAACTTGAACCAGACATGGAAGGTTTGGTAAACAACAGGAACAACAATGGGGATAACGTGGTAGACCCAGCTGCGCAGGTAGTGGCGCCTCTTGTGCCAGAGCCTCCTTTATATGACTGGGCACAACCCACGACGGAGAATTTGGCCACAACGATAGTAGTCTCGCAGATACAAGCTGAATTTTTTCAGATCACAAATAACATGTTGCATTTGTTGCAAAACAAGGGACTATTCTCGGGGTCATACATTGAAGATCCCCAACAACACTTGAAGAATTTCCTGTCAATCTGCAAAACTCAAAGGCAGCCAAACGTAACTCAGGAAGCAATAAATTTGTTGTTGTTTCCATTCTCAGTGACAGGAATAGCCAGACTTGGCTAAATTCAGTCCCTATCAATTCCATCACTACATGAGAGGAGTTAGTCAAGCAATTTGTGAACAAGTTCCATCCACCCAACAAGACGGCTCATCAAATTGATGAGATCTTGAGCTTCAGACATAAACCAACGGAAACATTGCAAGAAACATGGGAATGATTCAAAGGGATGTTGGTTATATGTCCGCACCACGGTATTCCAGAGCAGATGTTGGGGCAGCGATTTTACATGGGTCTGGCAGATAGTGTGAAGGCAAATGTTGATGTTTCAGCTGGTGGAGCATTCTTGAGCAAATCATGGAGAGAAAGTCGAATCCTTCTTGACAAGATGGCACAGAATTCGGGGTGGACAACCAGGAATGCACCCATCACTCCAGTAGTCCACTCAGTGGACTTAGATCCAGCCAACACTCTTACTGAAAATATGGCCACCTTAATGACACAAATGAGCATACTCACCAAAAAGGTGGAAGAGTCAGGGCAGAAGCATCAGGTGCACATTATTGATACAACCAATGGGGGCTTATGCACATCATGCATTAGTCAGCCAAGTGGTAGCCAGTGGAATGCTGAATGTGATCATCATCACTACCCTGAGAACATGAATTGTGTGTCTAATTTTGGGGGCCAGAGACAGGGTGGTCAGAATTGGGGCTAGCAGAATAAGCCATACAGGCCAGTCTAGCCGCAACATAACAGTGGAAATATGGGAGCCATGCGACCTCACGGTAATGTGGCGCCCTACAAAAGTCCACATGGGTACAATAATCAGAATCAACAGCATGCTTATCATCCTCCTCAGAAACAACATGGTGGGAGACAGGAAGATGGGTTTACTAGACTCGAGGCAATGATGCAGCAGGTTATTGGGACAACTGCGAAAAATAGGGAAAAAGTAGATGCACATGAGTCAGCCATAAAGAATATTGAAGTGCAAATGGTCCAGATCTCGATGTCTTTAAATAATCGTCCTTATGGGACATTGCCTGCCGACACTCAGGTAAATCCAAAAGATCAGGGCCCAAAGAAGCTGATGGTAGTGAGTCTACGCAATGAAAGAGACTTAGACTTGGAGAAAGAAAGGGATCGAGAAAGCAGACAAGCTGAGACACTTGTACCAGTGCCCATTAAAATAGATGATTTAGCAAGACCGCCGAGGTGATAGTGCAGCCTGCCCAGGGAGAAACCAACACACAGATCGAGGATGAGAAAGAAGTTGAGACAACCCAAGAACCGGTAATAGAGGTAGTGTCTGACAAAGAGAAAGCACAAATCACTGGGAAGAAGAGACCTCCAGCACCATTCCCACAGAGGCTGGCCAAGTACCAAAAAGATGAGCACTACAAGAAATTCTTGGAGATGTTGAAACAAATCCAGGTAAATATTCCTTTGATTTATGCTTTGAAGGAGATGCCTGGTTATGCAAAAACGATGAAGGACTTGATGTCCCGAAAATTCGACTTTCAAGACTTGGCCACAGTGACTCTTACTCAGACCTGCAGTGCCGTTGTGACCAGACCGATTGCTAAAAAGTTGTCTAATCCAGGGAGTTTCACAATTCCCTGCACCATTAGTAACTTTGCCTTTGCCAAGGCAATTTGTGATTTGGGGGGCCAACATTAATCTTATTCTCCTGGCCAACTATAAGAGGTTTGGGATTGGAAGAGCTAGACCGACATCGATGTTGTTGCAGCTGGCAGACAGAACGGTGAAAAGATCCTCAGGTATTCTAGATTATGTATTAGTGCAGGTAGGAAATTTGTATTCCCTGCAAATTTTGTGATTCTGGATTGTAGAGTGGATGAAGAGATTCCCATAATTTTGGGAAGGCCATTCTTGGCCACAAGGTGAGCTCTCATTGATCGTGAAATTAGGGAGCTCAAAATGAGGTTGAAAGATGAGGAGATAACATTCAACGTGCAGAAATCCATGAGGCGACCAAGTGAATTCGCCAATTGTTCTCTTATTGATGCCGTGGATGTAATCCTAGAAGAGGATGATGAGTCCCTGACTATTGAAGACCCATTTGCTGCATGTCTTATGAATTTGGATGAGGTGAATGGGGAAGAATTGGCAGAATGGGTGCTGGCTCTTGAGGTCAAAGGCTTTTGGTAGAGATCACTAGAATTTGAGCCCCTGCACTTAGAAAAGAGAGAGACTCCACCAGCCAAGCCGTCCGTAGAAGAATCACCAAAGCTGGAGTTGAAGCCACTACCAGCCCATCTCAGGTACGCGTTTCTAGGACCTTACGCCACATTACCTGTTATTATCTCATCCAGTTTGTTAGATGTGCAGGCACAACAGCTTTTGCAGATACTCATAGAGTGTAAGACTGCCATTGGGTCGACCATGGCAGACATTAAGGGGATCAACCCGGCATATTGTATGCACAAAATTCTGCTGGAAGAGGGGCACAAACCTTCCAGGGAACACCAAAGAAGGCTGAACCCCAACATGAAGGAAGTGGTGAACAAGGAAATTATTAAGTGGTTAGATGCGGGAATCATTTTCCCCATCTCTGACAGCAACTGGGTTAGCCCGGCGCAATGTGTTCGTAAGAAGGGTGGTATGACAGTGGTGAAAAATGATAACAATGAGTTGATTTCTACAAGAACCGTCACAGGCTGGAGAATTTGCATGGACTATAGGAAATTGAATTTGGCCACCCGGAAAGACCACTTCCTACTTCCCTTCACTGATCAGATGCTTGACAGACTGGAAAGGAGGTCTCACTTCTGTTTTCTGGATGGGTACTCAGGGTACAACCAAATCTCCATTACTCTAGAAGACAGAGAGAAGACCTCGTTCACATGTCCATATGGGATTTTTGCCTTCAGAAGGATGCCCTTTGGCCTATGCAATGCACCCGCCACATTCCAAAGGTGCATGATGGCCATATTCACCGACATGGTCGAAGATATAATGGATGTGTTCATGGATGATTTCTCAGTGGTGGGAAACTCATTCGTTGAGTGCCTTGCAAATCTGACCCGAGTGTTGAAGAGGTGTATCGAGACTAACCTTGTACTTAATTGGGAAAAGTGACATTTCATGGTACAAGAAGGTATAGTCTTGGGACACCTGGTATCAATCAAGGGAATCGAGGTGGATCGTGCTAAAGTTGAGGTTATATCAAAGCTTCCACCGCCCACATCAGTTAAAGCAATCAGGAGCTTCCTCGGGCATGCCGGGTTCTACAGGAGATTCATCAAAGACTTCTCCAAAATTGCCAACCCTCTGTGTAAGTTGTTAGAAAAAGATCACCCTTTCGTGTTTTCGGATGATTGCAGGGTAGCATTCGAGGAGTTGAAGAAGAGGCTAGTCACGACACCCATCATTGTTTCCCCCCAGTGGGAGCAACTGTTCGAACTCATGTGTGACGCCAGTGACTATGCAGTGGGAGAAGTGCTAGGACAGCGTAAAGACAAGCTAATGCACCCAATTTACTACGTAAGTAGGACATTTAGTAGCCCCCAGCTGAACTACACTGTGACTGAAAAAGAGATGATGGCAGTGGTGTTTGCTTTCGACAAGTTCAGATCATACCTGATTGGCTCTAAGGTAATTGTTTACACTGATCATGTTGCTCTCAGGTACTTGATTGAAAAGAAGGAGTCCAAACCGCGCCTGATTCGTTGGGTGCTGCTACTGCAAGAGTTCGACCTGGAGATCCGTGACTGTAAGGGCATAGAGAACCAAGTCACGGATCATCTATCGCGACTTGAAGGAGCTGAAAATGCAGTTGAGGCAGAGGATATTCTGGAAACTTTCCAAACGAGCAACTACTCGCCACAAGCCTTGAGGAAGTGCCATGGTATGCAGACATTGCAAATTACCTGGCAAGTGGTATAGAGCCAAATGACCTCTCCCCTGTGCAAAAGAAAAAGTTTTACCGTGACTGCCGCATGTATTACTGGGATGAACCGTATCTGTTTAGAATTTGTATTGACAATATGATCCGGAGGTGCGTCCCCGAGATAGAACAATCTTCTGTTTTGCTGGCATGTCATGCATCGGCATATGGCAGGCATTTTGGAGGAGTCAGGACGGCAACAGAAGTTCAAGAAACCGGGTTCTACTGGCCAACTGTGTTCAAGGATGCACATCAATGGGTGAAGGGCTGTTATGAATGTCAGCGAACAGGGAACATTTCTCGTCACCATGAGATTCCCATGAACCCAATTCAAGAGGTTGAAGTGTTCTATGTATCGGGGATAGACTTTATGGGCCCCTTCGTCAGCTCCTACGTCAATAAGTACATACTTGTTGCTGTAGATTATGTGTCCAAATGGGTGGAAGCTGCAACACTCCCCACCAATGATGCAAGGGTGGTGGTGGGGTTTTTGAAGAAGAATATATTCACCCGTTTTGGGATCCCGAGAGCCATCATCAGTGGCAGAGGCACTCACTTCTGCGATCGTGCCTTCGAGAAATTACTAGCAAAGTAGGATGTGCGCCACAAGGTGGCAACCCCTTACCATCCTCAAAGCAGTGGACAGGTTGAAATGTCAAATAGATAAATCAAGATTGTTCTAACTAAGACTGTGAATGCCACAAGAACTAATTGGGCGAAAAATCTAGATGATGCACTCTGGGCCTACAGAACCGCTTTCAAAACACCAATTGGTATGTCACCATACAAGTTGGTGTTTGGGAAGGCCTGTCACTTGCCAGTGGAACTAGAACATAGAGCGTGGCAGGCATTGAAACAGCTAAATCTGGACATTGAGGTTGCGGGCACAAATAGAGTCACAGAATTGCATGAGCTAGATGAATTTAGATATCTTGCTTTCGAGAGCACGAGGTTGTACAAGGAAAGAATAAAGAGGTTGGACGATAAGAACATTGTTGAGCGAAACTTCAAACCCAGAGATATGGTGTTGCTTTATAACTCAAGACTAAGGCTATTTCCAGGTAAACTCAAGTCCCGATGGTCTGGATCATTTCGTGTGGTCGAAGTACTTCCCTAAGGTGCTATAGAAATTGCTTCAGAAAAATATTCCCACACATTCAGAGTTAATGGGCACAGATTGAAATCGTATGTGGGAATGGATGAAACCAAGGAAGTGTCCGTGATACATCTGACTGAACCTCAGAGGTCGAGCGAGCCTTAAATGTGCTCATCTGCGTCGTGCCGCGACGTTAAATCAGGCGCAGCATGGGAGGCAACCCACTGACTTGTTGTAATTGTCGTGCCACGACATTAACTAAGGCGCTGGTTGGGAGGCAACCCAACGTGTAGTGTTAGTGTAGTTGAATAGTAGTTGAATTGTTGTAAGTACTAACGTATGCACGTGTTCTTAGGCGAGGGAAGAATCCATCCACACTTAAGAAAAGATAGAAAAAAGGTGAAAATTTTGAGGCTTGGGGATAGCACGGCCGCGCTAGTGGCCGCGCATATCACCCTGTAATTTGTCTAACTAGCGTCGGCCGCATTATGAACGCGCTACAACCGCGCTAGTGAGGTCGCTGGCAGGTTTGTTTTCGTAAGTGTAATTTTTTTATTTTGATTTATCCCCTCCCAAACCCTAACCCCCCCTCCCCCTCTCCTACTCCTCCTAAAACACTTCTCGTCTAAACTCTTTCTCTCCCCACCCAAAAACACACGCCTCTCTCTCCCTTCCTCACAGTACTCTCAACTCTCATCCTACCAAGTCCATTGCTCATTCAAACCCCATCACACTTCTTCACTTCTCACTATCTTATCACACCACATGTACGTTTTATCTTTGCCATTTTCTTATTTTAGTTAGGTTTTCTTTTTAATTTTTGTTGTTAGGTAGTAGTTTTTTTTGTTCTTCTCTTTTCTTAGAAGTAAATTGTAGTGTATACTTAGTGCCTGTGGGTGGTGGTATATGGGGAGTTGTATCTCTTGACTTAGTTGGGTGAATTTGGGGAAATTGTGCTGGTAATTGGGTTTCCACTTGATTAATTGGGGGGCTCCGGTGAATGATGCCCACCAAGTGTTTGTTTAAATGCCATAGTGAATGGAAATGATAATTGTGACCAATTGTAAAGATGAAGTCTGAGTAACCACAGTTGGGTCACCTCTTTTGTGTTGCGCTAATGATGTCCTTATTGTAGGTACAATGGCACTCGCCAGAAAGCATCAAGCCACCGGGTCTTCATCCAGCAGACAAGCGGAATCATCAAGAGCACGAGTGTACACTGATGCTCTACCTTATAATAGCAACAAGTTCGTATCCGCTAAGGCTCAGGACCGATTTGCTGAGAAGGAATCAAAGGTGGCAATACCAGAGCGTGGCATGGATACAACATCCCTCCGGCTTGACTGTCCAGGGATATACGATGAGCTGCTACGGCGTCGGTTGGATGTGTTCTTTGAGGAGACGGATGAAGCCAATGCTATGGTGGTGAGAGAATTTTATGCAAACAGTCCAGAGCACAGGAATTATGTGGTCACCGTGAGAAGAGGCTTGTGGACGCCTCAGTGGAAGCCATTCGGAGGGCTTACCAGCTTCCAGGTCCCGTGGCGGAGATGGACGACGGCTATGAGGCGTATGGTAGACGCTTCACTCAGTGGCAGACATTCCTTCCGATTATCTGTTCCCCTGCAAGGAGGTTAAGTGGTATAAATACGGGTACAAGTTCCACTCATCGGCACTCACTTTTGAAGCGAAGTGTTGGCTATATCTGATCAACGAACACCCGATCCCGTCACACAACACTTCGGAGGTGAATGCTCCCCGTGCTTGTTTGATCTATTGCTTCATGACGCGCCACGACTTTGATGTGGCCAAGCTCATGCACGAGGAGATGTTTGTTCGATGTCCAGTTAAGAGGTATGGCTTCTTCTTCATCTCTCTTGTCACTAGATTATGCCGTGCAGTCGGGGTGCCGGAAAATTTGGCGGTAGATGGCAAAGTGCCGACAGAGGCCGCCTTTCGAGCAAAAAAGGTACCCACTGGAAAGGATGCGGTGGAGGCTGGTGGTGCTGACGGGGAGGATGAGTTTGAGGAAGAGGAGGACGATCAGGTGGAAGTGGGAGAGTAGATGCCCGCTCGTGAGCATGTTGCTGACGTAGAAGGCTCGTCTAGGGTCAGTCAGAGTCAGAGGGTGGACAATCTGGAATAGGAGATGGCAGGGTTGCGTACCTCGGTCGCTAACTTAGGAACGCGTGTTGATGCAGTGGCCACCCAACAGGTTAAATTGGAAAAGAAAATTATGGGTTGGCTGAGAGTTTGGGTCGTGCTTGTAACCTGGACCTGGGGACAGTCTCCGACCAAGATTGATCCTTCAGGGAAGTTTCTCTACTTCACTTTGCTTTATTTTGAATGCCAGGAGGACATGTCTAAGTGTGGGGTGGGGGATTAATTTAGTGTATATGTATATATGTAGGAATGTAATTGTTATATGTTTTCCTTTATTTTAGTTTGAGTTTTGTTTCCTTTTGTTTGTGTTGTTTTAAGTAGTAGTTTAATTATGTAAGTCGACTTGTCCCGACGACGGATCTCATTCGACGAGGTTCTTGAGGGTCTAAGTCGACCACAAAAAAAAATCAGAAATATAGTGGAATTTTCCTAACGACGGATCTCCTAGACAGTTTTCTTGAGGGAAGTAAGTCTAAAGAAAATACCAAAAAGATTTTCTGTTTTAGGTAGTGTAGTAACTCCCCATTGGTTTTTCTTTGGGCCGCGATTCTTTTCCAAGGGTTTTGCTTGAACCGGCTGTAGTTAGTTTTTGTTTATTTTATTTTTTGTTTTTTTAGGTTTTATTAGGTACTTATGGGCTATGAGCTGAGATAGGAAAAGAATCCCTTAGCGTTGTTACACCTGAACACAATAGACACTAGAGTGTGACGCTTAGTCTCAGTTGTTGATTCTTGTAGAGTGCCTTAAATTTGTATGGTGTAAGTGACTTGAGCACTCAACGATAGTGTCTTTATAAGACAATCTGGAGTGAGTTATGTGCCATGTGTGTGTGAGATGTATTGCATTGTATTCTATGCTCCACATTTGATGCCTAGAACTTGGCCCGTGTGTCTGCAAAGAGAAATAGTAGCTTCATTCAGTCTTAGAAGTGATATAGACATTTCTTTGTTAAGCCAGATATATAAAATATACCCACCTAAATGTGATCTATCATAGTTAACCCCCTTGAGCCTATAAGTCTGTTTCTTTGGCAACCACATTACAAACCTTACCCAATTGTTTGAACGGCCCATCTGTATGAACCCGTGTACCTCCCATGAGCACTTGAATTGTTATAAAATATGTAAAAGTCAAAGTGTGGGGTGGTTGGTTTGGTTTATTAGTGGAACCAATGAAATAGAAAGAAAGGTGCAGAGTTTTGAAAAATGAAAGAATAAGCGCCACTTGAAAAAAAGAAGAGAAAAGAGAATAAATAAAGGTAGTCTGTGATAAGTGGTAACTTGATACAATCACACCAAGAGGAGTTCGGGGTGTTGTAAATAGAAGTGGGGTGGAATGTCCGGTCTGACATAAGTATGGTCTGAATGCGAAAGTAATTGTATTAAAAGTGCTTAGGGAGGTTAGTCACTATATCCAAATATATCATACCCGTCCCTTAGCCTACATTACAACCAAATGAAGTCCTACTTGATATTAGACTGAAGGGGCTCGATTAGTAGAGTAGTACACTACGTGCAATCCTATGGTGCATCTTTGTGGAATATGAATGATTCTTTATGAAAGTGAGTGAATTCTTTCTATCTGAGTTCCTATGTGTTCTTAATGTTATTACTTGTGTAACTACTCTCTTGTGTGATGTGAGGGCACTTAATTCATGACGGAAATGTAAGTCTTGACCTCTGTATAGAGTAAATTGAGGAAGTATGAATATTGCACGGCACGTGAGAGTCGACTCTTGAAGCATAGATGTTACACTACTAGGCGCAACTCTTGTGATATGTTCTTGGTGTGACACGTTAGGGAGATGCTTAGTGAAGGGATCTTTGTAGAGTATGGTGTATTGCTCGAGGACTAGCAATGATTTAAGTGTGGGGTGTTGATAATAGGCTAGATTCATGTAGTTTAGCAACTATTTATACTCCAACTTTCCTATGATTCACTGTCCTAGGGAGGTTAAATGACGATAAAATGGATCTAATTGTGAATTTTATGTTTTTCAGGAGCAAGTCGTGCTTATAAGGACCTGGGATGGTGTTTGGAGCTAAATTAAAGCAAGAAAGGCCCCTCAGAGTTAAGAGCGTGTGAAAGAATGAAGAAAAAGAAAAAGAAAAATGGATAATCTACTCTAGTGTGGGACAAGCTGTCCTTAGCGCGGCCACGCTAGAGCAGAGGTCGTTGGGCATAAAGATACACAATTAGCGCGGCCTGTAGCGCGGTCATAGCGCGGCCGCGCTAGTCCAGAAGTAGCAGGAAGATTAAAGTGCATTTAGCGCGGCCAGTAGCGCGGTCACGAGCGCGGCCGCGCTAGTCTAGTAGTCACGAGACAGTAAACATTGCATTTAGCACGGCCAGTAGTGCGGTCATGAGCACGATCACGCTAGTTCCGTCCAGCACGCAGTAATTTCAGGGGTAAATTTGGAAGCTTGGGGGCAATTCCACTTAACCTATAAAAGGTCCAGTTCGCCCAAAAGATAGGATATCAAGGTTTTAAGGTCTTGTTCAAGGAAAAGAGAGGCAAGAGGCAAGAAGGATAATTTGGCATCGAGTCTACCTTTCTTCCTTTTGTTTTTATCATTCAAGATGAATTTCGCTGTTATTATTATGAGCACAATTATGAGTAGCTAAATTATTTAGTCTAAGGTTTTGATAGAACCTGTTGAAGGATGAACTTCTTGTTGTGTTAATATAGTTTGTCCAGTTTAATCTCTATTTGTTCAACTAAGTTCTTGTTGTTGTTGATTGAAGGGCCCTCAATTAGCTGTGCCTATTTAGTATGTATTACTCGGGAGAGAGTACATATTTAGGTAGTTGTTGAACAACACCACTCCCAAAGTATATGAGGGATCAATAACCGAGGGTTTAAAGGTGGGATTAGGGATAACGAAACCTTGGGTGCAATCTAAGTGAGCTGTAACCAAAGCTAGCTAGCATAACTCGGGAGAGTGTGTCTAGTAAATTGTCGTAATTACTCAGGAGAGATTTATGGTAACAAGAGTGCTCATGGTTGATGGAGACGATTAGGCAAAACTATAAGAAACATAACAGGAAGGGATTCCATCAATAGGGGAAATTACAACCTTAGATCCTTCTATTATTTGCTTACAACTCCGTCTTAGTTAGCTTTTAGTTTACTTAATTTCATTCAGTTATAAGTAGAAACATCACCAATTGATATCCGAAATATCTTGGAAGTTGATTACGGAGAATCCAGTGAGTCTGACAAAAGTAATTGATAGGTTAATTCCCTGTGGGATTCGACTCCGAGCTAAATACTCATATTATATTTGCAACGTCCGCTTAGTGCTTTTTATAAGGCATAGTTGGGCGTGATCAAATTTTGGCGTCGTTTCCGGGGAATTAACGGTGTTATCAGTTACAGTTGGAAGAAATACAAAAATTCTTAGTGTAGTCAGTTTTCTTCATTTTCAATCCATACATTGAAATTATAACGTTTGCTAACTTGGTTGTACAGGTGCATGCCTACAAACTCATCGAGAACTGGTGAAGTGTTTGAAGCCTTATCAGACCCCAAGAAAGTTTTCAAGGCCTTGAACCGGACAACCGGAAAAGCAAACAACAACCATCAACTGAACAACTTGAACCAAACATGGCAGGTCTGGTAAACAACAGGAAAAACAATGGGGATAACATGTCTCACGCGGATGCGAAGGAAAATACGCGATCCGCGAAACTTGGTCCAGCCCAGTCTCAGATGTGAAGAAACGCGGAACGCGCTCAATATTACACGGCCGCGAAAGCCCAAGCGTGTACGCGGTCAAATTACGTGTTCGCGAAACCTCCGTAGGGGTATTTTTGTTCGGAAATTTCAGCTTAGTATAAATAGACCTTTTGACAATTTTAGGTGAAGTTTTGTTTGGCACATCACGTGAATGGCTGATTTTACCCTTTTTGGGAAATTTTGTAGTAGATTTACCTTCAAACTTTAGATTTTAATCTTTTTCTTTAATAGTATGGCTTATATTTCATCTTTATCTTTGATTTCTACTGTTATTATGAGTAGCTAGACCACTAGGGTTGTGACCCAACCCTAGTTTGGGTATTTAATGGGTCTTGAATTTTAGGGCTTAATTATTTATGGGTTAGTGATATTTAGCCTAATTCGTGCTATAATTGTAAAATTAGTGGTTGCAAACACTGATTCATGCCTTTATGACTTAGGCTCTTCTTGAGAAAGAGAGACTAAGTCTAGGAAAATTAGGCTAACAAGAAATTGGGGTGAACTCAAAAGATTGATAGCCCCAATTAATACCCGACTTGAGCCAATTTTACTTGTATTGCATGAACACCCATTTGGGCGTGAGAAAGCCAAATCGGGCAAAGTCACTCAAACTACTGAGAAGTATAGAGTGAGAACTTGTGTGTGATGGTTATATCATGACCCCAATTATAACAAGCTTGTCCTAGATTCTTGATACCCATTAGATACTCACCTAGGCGGAAACCACTTCCCAAGTGCCTTTTAACACTTGAAAATTCTCACCAAGAATATCGTACTTAGCTTACTCTTAGCATACAATAGTATAGAATTAGAACTGAATCAATCACAATAATGTTTGGAAGTGCAATTAGGAACAAAACACACATCTAGATTAGTTAGATACCTAACTCCAAATAAATTAACTCCATGTGGAAATCGAGCCCGATCTCGTTGGGTAAAACTACATCGACCATCCTCGCTATTCTATAGTGGTGTAGGTTTTGCATCGATCAAATCTCAACCTAAGGTAATTAACTCTAGATCAAAAGTCACAAGTAGGAGTAAACAAACATGGTTGAATCTTAAAGATCGGTTATAGACTCGATTGAGTTCCATAATATAAGAAAAGACGACAACTTGAATAACATCAAATAGTAATGGAAGGTAAATGAAGGAAAGGATTCACCCAGTTTAGGGCGAGATAGATCTTCGTTTATTAGATAAAGTTGAATTACAGATGAACACAAAGATTCTAAGCTCTTTCTCCCTTTTGGTGCGGGACCTGAGGTGGTGGACCTTCCTTCCCTAAGAGTGGTATGTGTGTGTTTTAGAACTAGTTCTCCCCTTGCATCATGCTCTCTCCTAGTATTTATACAAAATATTTTCATTACCCAACAGTCCTTAACCAGAATACTCAATGTCTAAGTATCGAACTAGCCGTACAGGCCTCCTGAGTGTTCGACCTCGACCATAGCTGAGCCACTCACCGGTATATTTCTTCCTATACGCGACTTCGGCTTGATCGACCCCTGGTCGTTCATCCTTAAGTAGAATTCTTTTGATCAGATTTTGACCCATACAAATCTAAGAGAAGACCGAAGAGCATATAAATTTGTGTTCTTTGGGGTCTTTCTGTCACGACCCATTTTCGGAGTCGTGATGGCGCCTGTCGTGGAACCAAGCCAGCCACCCATTTACTTCTAAACTAGGTCCAATTACCAGCGAAATATCATTATTAATAAGTCTGAAAATAATAACAATGAGAAATCTGAGGTTGGAACTATTTATGAAAAACAAAACTCAAATCCTACAAATCTCGGATCCGATGTCACACAGTCATGAGCTGCTAATACATAATATAAATAAACTAGGAATGACCAACATAGTCAGAAAAATAAACAACGACAAGTAGAATAGGAAAGAGATGACGAGATCATGGTCGCCAGCTGCTACCTCGACAACTCTGATGGAAATTGTCAGCTGCTCAAGGTCGTCCATTCAGTACTAGAATTGGCCTTCAGACCCAGGGAAAATCCATCCCGGATTATAGATAAACACAAGTGACGCAGTCACCTAGTACTGAGGAAAAAGGCCAATCCAGCCCCACGGAGAAAATCCATCTCCGGAACATATCACTCGGACAAGATCCATGTCCAGGGAAGATCCATCCCTCAATATATGTGCGCTCACTGGGGGTGTAAAGACTCCGAGGGGCTCTTATAAGCCCAAGCGCCATATCAAGCCAACAAAGGCATGATTCAAGGATCGCTGCGGTGTGCAGTCCGACCTCATAACTGTCTCAAAACTAGGCTCTAGGCCTCACTCAGTCAATACTTTCCAGTCTCACTCACAATGCCCTCAAATATATAAAAATTAGCCCAAAGCAATGATAATATATAACTAAACTAGCAATTTCTGAGACTGAGGCATGGAACATATACTATAATAAAACTGAATGCATAATAGTGCATAACCACAGATAGAGAAAGCAACAATTGACCACCCCAGTCGGAAAACATTTGGTGTGAAGCCTTAGCATTTATATCTAACATGATTTCTAGTATGTTCAAAGTGATTTCAACCTTCACAGTACAAGCATCGGCCTGAAATGACTTTTAGGCAGTGCCATGGGGTGATCCCGGCCACAAACATTCGGTGTACGCCCACATGCCCGTCACTTGGAAAGTGCTTCACCTTAATTAACATCAAATATCAGATAACTTGGGGTTTTGAACCCTCAGTTCCAAGTTTGGAAGCGTTACTTACCTCAAAACCGGCTAAAATACTACTCTGCAGTGACCTTGCCTCTAAATTCGTCCTCCGAGTGCACCAAATCTACCAACAATCAGATTTATATCATTATAATATGTCAAGGAATGTAACCCAATCGAAATTTATCAAAAATACTCAAAAATCCCGAAATTGGTCAAAACCCGACCCCCGGGCCCACGTCTCGGAATTTGATAAAATTTACAAAACTGAAATCCTTGCCCTTCCCCGAGTCTACCCATATCAAATTTATCAAAATCCGACCTCAAATGCCCATTCAAATCATTAAAAGAATTTCCAAACTTTTCTTCCCATTTTCCCCCAATTTCCACGTTGATTCCTCAATTTACATGGTAAAAATCAATACTAATTCGTGAAATTAGACTAAAAGTGATTGAATAACACTTACCACAAGATTCCCACTGAAAATCTCTCAAAAACCCTCCTTCTCCCGAGCTCTCTAATGGTGTTTTGAAATATGACTAAAACCCCTCGTTTTTGAACTTAAACTTTTCTGCCCAGTGATTTCTTCTATGCGATCACAGACATCCAGTCGCGATCGCGGAGAACAACTCTGCAGCCTCAATTATTACCTACGCGATCACGAATTCTTCCACGCTATCGCGATACACCTCGACTTAAACTCACTCGATCGCGAACCATCCCACGCGAACGCGAAGAGCAACTGGACCCCTTCCTCACGCGCCCTTCAACCTTACGCGATCGTGGACTCCTCCACGCGATTGCACTGCACAATCTACTCAACTCACGCGATCGTGATCGCTCCCTCCTTCACGCGATCACGATAAACAAAACTCTGCCCTTCCCCAGCTAAACCTACGCGATCGCAAACTTCCTCCCGCGATCGCGTAGAAGGAAACCAAAAACTTCACACCAGCAAAATCTACCAAGTTTTCAAGCCAATAGTTGGTCCGTTAACCACCCGAAACACACCTGAGGCCCTCGGAACCTCAACCAAATATACCAACACATCCTAAATGATAATTCAAACTTAGTCGAGCCTTCGAAACATCAAAAACAACATCAAAATTCCAAAAACCCATCGAATTCAAGCCTATGAACTTCCAAATTTCTAAATTCCACCAACGATGCCCAAACTACCCAAAACAATTTCGATTGACCTAAAATTTTACAGACATATCCAAAATGGCATTACGAACTTGTTCCGACCCCGATAGCCTATTTTTCCCTGCCGACCGGAAATCGCCAAAAACTAACTTTCGCCAATTCAAGCCTAATTCTACACCGGACATCACAAAATTATTTCGGATGCACTCCTAAGTCCCAAATCACCTAACGAAGCTATCTGAGCCATAAAATTCGCATTCCGAGGTCTTTTACCAATAAGTCAACTCTCAGTTGACTTTTCCAATCTCTAAAGCTACTTTTAGAGACTAAGTGTCTCAATTCCTTCTATGACCCCTTCGAACCCGAGCTAACCAACTCTAACACAACATGAACAGTATAGCCCAGCTATGATAATGCAGAAACAGTGAAAAAATAAAATTTCTTCGGAACGACCGACCGGGTCGTTACACTTTCGGCCTTCGACCCCTCTCGTATCTTTTTTGTAATGGACATATTGTTAGTGATGGACATGAATATTGTTGATAAAATGGCATGGTATGAAAACACATAAAGAGAATTGGCAATACTTTAGCCTTATATGAGGTTTGGCAAAGGTAACCCCAAAAAATTGGCATTATATAGCCAAATCCTAAATAACCCTAGTTTCTTATTTATCCTCTCTCTCCCCTATTTCTTCTTCAATTTTCTTCTTCTTCAATCTAACAAACTTTCTTATTCAATTTGAATTTGGAAGGGCACATGTTCTTTGATAATTTTTGGGAAGTTATAATGCTTGAATACGTTTTTCAACTAAGTTGTAATGCTTGAATACGATTGTTGCTATAATCGATTTGATTTGTATCTCTTAATGTAACGACCCGGAAGATCATTCCGTAAGATTAGCCCTGTTTCAGCTTTGATATGTGTTTTGGGTAGTTTTGGCATCATTGGCGAATTTTAAAAATTTCAAAGTTCATAGGCTTGAATCCAAGGTGAATTTAGTGTTTTTGCGTTGTTTTTGGTGTTTCAAAGGCTCGACTAAGTTTGAATGGTGTTATGGGGTGTGTTGACATGTTTGGTTGAGGTCCCGAGGGCCTCGGGTGTATTTTGAGAGGTTAACGGACCTAGTTTGGATGTTGGAAAGTTGCAAAATTTATGCTCGTGTTTCTTCTGGTTTTTCTTCTACGCGATTGCAGGGGTGAGTTCGTGATCGCATAGGCTTAGCAGGGATGGAGTCGAAGTTTTTCTATGCGATCGCATTAAATGGGTCACGATCGCGGTCCTGTGGGAAGTAATGCTTCGCGAACGCATGGCCAGTGCCTCGTTCGCGTAGGGTATTCGAGCTGCAGTGGAGTGGAGGCATTTTTCTCTACGCGATCGCGTGAGTTGGGTTGCGATCGCGTAGGGTCGTATGGTTGTTAACTGCGAACGCGTGGGGAGTCCCGCGATCGGGTAAGGTTAAATGTAGGGCTGACTTTTTTTGTGCTTCGCGATCGCGTGGCACGTACCGCGATCGCGATTAAGGAATTAGACCTGGGCAGAATGTCTAAAAAGACATCTTCGCGAATTTTAGTCTATTTTCTCCATTGTTGGGAGATTTTTGAAGCTTTTGAGATGGATTGAAGAGGGAATCGAAGGGAAACAATTGGAGGTAAGATTTTTTACATCAAAACTTGATTCTATGTTATTTTCTAAGCAATTAAACCTGAAATTAGTGGGATTTTAAACCCAAAATTGGGGAAGTTAGGGCATGGAAAATTGGAGACTTTAATTGAGTAATTGAAGGGGCAATTGTGGTCCGATTTTGATGTTCTTGGTATGTATAGACTCGTGGGAGGATGAGGATTCCGGTGTTGTAATTTTTATCGAACTCCGAGATGTGGGCCAAGGGGTCGGGTTTGGCCAATTTCGGGAATCGTGCCTGATTGTGATAATTTTCGAATGGGTTTCGTCTCCTTAGTATATGTTGATTTTATTAATCCGATTTTGATAGACTCGGAGTATTTGGGAACCGATTCGAGAGGCAAGAGCATCGCGGAGTAGTTTTCGGGCCGGTTTGAGGTAAGTAACGATTGTAACTCTAGACCTGAGGGTATGAAACCCCGATATTTCGTATTGTTTGATAAATGACGAGACACTCATGCTAGGTGACGAGCGTGTGGGCGTGCACCGATAGGGATTATGACTTGGTCCGTCCCATAGCGACTACTAAGCCGCGTATTTGATTTGAAACCTTATGATATCCTGTATTTTAAAGACTTATACTTTATTATGGGTTGTATGCCATGTTTGGGGCCTTGTGCCGACCTGTTTAGACTCTCGGGGGTAATTTTCCACTATTCTCACACTATTTTTGATAGAAAATTTATGAACTCAGTCATGCTTTATATCTGTTGTTGTTATCACTGTTATCAAACTATTTTAGAATACTTAGAGGTATTTTCGGCTGAGTCCCATGAGTTGAGATGAGTTGCCCGAGTGGCTTGTGAGGATGACTGAGTGAGGCCGAGAGCCGAGTATGTAAGGATAGTTGTGGATCGGGTTGCACGCCGCAGTAGATTTATATGGATCGGGCTGCACGCCGCATCATATATATTTATTGGATCGGGCTGCATGCCGCAACAATATAACGCTTGGGCTGTAGGAGCCCCTACGGAGTCTGTATACCCTCATCGGTGGGTGCAATCGACTATTATTTGGATCGGGATGCACGCTGCAGCGTATGTTATGTGGATCGGGTTGCACGCCGCAGCAGTTATGTGTGTTCATGGTACCTGTTGAGTGAGAGTGCTGAGTGTGAGCATTGACTTGTGTTAGTGGAGTCACGAGTGGCTGGAGACCTTATTTATGAGTGATACTGTGCCCGAGAGGCTATAAATTGTGAGATCATTGTTTTTCACTCATTTTATACTGAGTCTCCTTAATAAACATTGAGATTATGTTTTATGCAAGTTTAAATGGGGAAAAACTAGAGTTTGCAAAGTATTTGGTAAACGTAGACTTTTGATTTACTCTATTTGTTTTCACTGGCACATGTTTTTATGAAATTACAACTTTTAAATGCTCGTCACTGCACTTAAGTATTTAGTTACGTTGGTTACTTACTGAGTTGGCGTACTCATGTTACTCCCTGCAACTTTGTGTGCAGATCCAGGTACCAGATCTGAGCGTTAGCTGATTTCTCCTTTGCTCGGAGTCTGATCGAGGATAGAGGTAGCTTCTCAGCGTCCACAACTTGCCTTCTTTCCTTTCTTAGTTCATATATTTCTAGTATTTCCTGGATTGTACTAATAGAGGCATGTTATCAGACATTGAGTTTACTTCATTAGATGCTCATGATAGTTGATTCCGGGTGTTGGGGTCGTGGTTAGGCTTGATTCTTTTGGTATTATTGTTGTTAATTATGTTTTTAAACAGGAATCCTAAATGAAATATGTCGACTTATGGTTTTAACGGAGGGCTTTATATGTTACTCTCAGTAGTTGGCTAGCCTAGTTTCACGATAGGCGTCATCACGACTTATATTGATTTGGGGTCGTGACATTGGCAGACTCCATTCTTCTTATGTACCCGTGTGTATATCATGTTGTATATCGTGATATATATTGTTACTTCAATTTTTTTATTGATCAAGAAGGAAAATAATTTTTTGATATGACATGTTTTGAGCAAGTTTTAAAATATAAAAATAATAAATATAATTAGAGGAGTAAATAAAATTTTGATACAAAAAGAAAGAAAATAAATGTTTAATATACATTCTATGTGTTATGCACTGCGATATACAAGTAATATAATTATTTTTATTGTGATATACATTGATAAAAAGACAACAATAAATGTTAAATAACTATATATATGATTTCATATCTATATATTACTAGTGTCTTGATGCGTGTGTTGCACGTGTTATTCCGTATAAGCAGTAAAAATAATTTAAAATATTATTAAAACATGTGAAATATTACACCAAATTTTCAAAAGAAAAAAATACAAGCTAAAAATAATAAATAGTTTTAGAGATGTAGTGTTGAACACAAATTGACTGGATAGTTCTGCGAAGATCAATAATTATATTTAGTTAGACAAGAGTATTTATAATTATATAAATTTGGTTGTTATAAGTTACAAACATATAATACGACTATTTAGTTCACCTAATATTTCTTTGTAGATATTGTTCTTGAAGTTGTTCCAGTTTAATGTTTCAGCGAAATGATCCGTGCAACAAATAAAAAGAAGAACGAATGCTTATTTGTATATGATATATTGTTTTAGAAGAATGAAAGAATTATGTAAAATTTTGTGAACAATTAAGTATGAAGCGACTGACAATAATAACAACATAACAAAAAGATTTTTTTAATATAGTTATGCAAAATTATACAAGAATTTTGAAATATTAATTGCAAAAGATTGAGGAACCAAAAAGTTGCAACTTCATGGTGAACTATGTATCTCTGGTTAGTGATATTTGTAGCAACATAATGATAATTGTACCAGTAGGCTCCTTATCAACTCTAACGTTCACATAATTAGCAACATTACTTAATTATTACTCTTTTATATATTAAATTGAAGATAATAATTACTCTTTTCTTGGTTAAAATTTCATCAACTATCTTTTCCCTAAAGTAATTGAATTAACCTACACTTCATTATCCAGTACACAATCTCACATTTTCGATATTTTAGAATAATGAAACCAATAATGTAAGTTTGGTTATTGTATTTATTTATGAAGGTATAATCTTTTGAAGGGTATCATAGTCACTTGAGTTTATAGAGTTATTTTGGTCTTTCACATTCAATTTTTGATCTTCATGCTTATAATATAGCATGATATAATCCGGGGCCATAAAACCGGTGACGTGGCATGCTTCATTGACCAGCAATTGCCTTTTTCTTTTTTCTCATTTTTTGGATTTTCCTACTATATTTTACCCATTAACCTCATTAATTAACCAACAAAACCCATACAAAAGCCACCGATTAACTTTTAAAATAAATTGTTTCAACTTCCTTCGTTGATAATGGCAACCCATTAATTCAACCAAACCGTTACTTTTTTCTTTCATTAGCTATGACAATTTCGAACACTAATCTCTCGTTTCTCTTCTCTCTTCCATGAATGAAAAAATCTGTAATTAGTGATGAACCTACGGAAGATTAAGGGTCAACAAAATAATACTTAAAATTGAAGGCATACAAACGTCCATCGTCATCATTGAATAGCAAAGGAGGACGCGAAAAGGAACAATAACAACAAAAAAGCACAGATTGGTTGCACCATGGCTCCTTTAATAGATAAAAGATCGGTCTTCACAAATCGTGCCGAAGAGCGGAAGATGACAACGTTCCCCTCTCGAGTTTCACAAAATCCTGCGTATGACTTTCATATTTCATGAGAAGATGAAGACAAAGGACGCGAAAAAGGAACAATAACAACAACAAAAACACAAATTGGTTGCACCATGGCTCCTTTAATTGATTAGGAAAAGGTACACTCTTTTCCTATTTATGTGTTTATAATATATACTCCGCAAAATATACTCACTCTCTTCACCAATTATCACATTTTGGCAATTTGTGTATTGGCTTAAGTTGGATTTCTCAAAACCAAAAATATATATTTGTGCTCGATTAAAGTTTTTTTTTTTTTTTTTTTTTTTTTTTTTTTTTTTTTTTTTTTGCTATTAAAATTGTCTGAATTGAATAATTTGATTATAAGAATAATTATTATCACTAATAATTTATTATTCAAATTCTTTTGTAGTCCCGATTTAGTTTTCCTTTAAAACAATTTATGTGAGGCAGGCAACTAACGTGTCATATATTATAAATCTTGCAGTATGGTCAATCCGGAGCAGTGATTGAACTAATAGCACCTTTTAATCCTTCCATAGTTAGTTTATCGAACATTTGTAGAATATTTTGTTAAATTGAAGTCACCGTTTGTTCGTTTGTACATCCAGGATGTCATCTGAATGGGAATTCAATTAGTGGACAATCGAGTGGTAACTTAAGGGGGAAAAGGTTGGTAACATTTTTTAAAATTGATCAAAAACTAAAAAGTCTATCTATTCTGAAATTTTTGATCCAAAATATCTGCTTCAAATGCAATATTCTTCACTTTTTGCTCTCTTCATATTTTTAATAGGGAAAACGATGTTGGACTGTGTTTTCACTACATGACGTCGTCAACAAAATTCTAAGATTTTGGTCACTTGGCTTCACTTTCTTGCAGATTCGATTACAAATTTCTATAGTTAGTTTATCGAACATTTGTAGAATATTTTGTTAAATTGAAGTCACTGTTTGTTCGTTTGTACATCCAGGATGTCATCTGAATGGGAATTCAATTAGGCCTCGTTTTTTTTTAAGATTAAGACGTCTGAATCTGAATGCACGTCTGAATATTAAGATGTGATATGCAAATCTGAACACTGAATGATTAAGACTGTTTGTTTTTCAACATCTGAATACGTAATACACACACACACACATATATATATATATATATATATATCAAGATAAAAACATATACAATTCAAAATCTCAGGTATGAGGACGTGAAAGAGACCGAGGATATGCTAAAGTGCCTTATGGAACAATATGATAAAATACAGTTGCAGATAGAAAGGCAAGAGGCAACTATTCGCAACTTAGAGGCTCAAGCTAATAAACTAATTGAACCTTGTAAAATGCAACAAGCTTACACTGTGGATAATAGCCAAGAAGAGCAAGAATTGGTTGCATAAATTGCCATTATAATTGAAGATTTAAAAAAATACGAGGAAATTCTAGAGGAGGAGGTCAGAGTAGAACACCAACAATCTATCCAACTAAAAGTTGAGGATGCCGATGTTGAAGAAGTAACACTAGAGTCAACCAGGGACGTTGAATATACAGATTTAGTTGACTCTAGAGTGGTTGGTGTTGAGGAGGTTAAAAATCTTGAAGTTCATGTATTTGAGCATGTTGGACCTCATTCCAAACACTTCTCTACATTATGTTCAGATGGTGAAATAGAAACTGATCTGTATGAGCCAATACAAGAGTCAAAGGAAGAGGTAGACGAGCCCTATATTCTGAAATTTTCAAGGTCGTCTGGGCAAAGTGACACTCCTCGGTTGAAAGCCAAAAAGTTCCTAAAGTATCATTTAATTTTTGGCTCGCAACGATTTGTATCGCCCCAAGAACATGATCATAGAGTAGAATTAAAACTTGGGGTCCAATTCATAAGTTCGAAGTGGAGGCAGAAAGTGATTCACGTCGTGACGCGACGTTAAATCAAGCGCTTGTTGGGAGGCAACCCAACTTTACTGCTTTCTTTTATTTTTTTATTATATTATTTTTGTAGTGTCGATTTTTTATTTTCTAGGAGCATGGAAATCAAAGCTATTGGAAGGATAGCAAACCAGATGGTTGGAACTAAGTGTGAGGTACCCGCACGAAGGGTCGGGCCTGGGAGAAGTCTGAGTACCCCATGAGATGCTAGTGCGTCGGCCTTTGGCCTACCATGGAGTTTCTTTTACCCTCTTGTATGTATGGGTGTGCATTGGGGACAATGCACAATTTTAAGTGTGGGGTGAGGAGATTGTCTGGGTGACTTTCTATGCTATTTTAGTTGTGTTAGTTTAATTGAATAATATTTTTACAAAAAAATAGAAAAAGATTGGACTTTTTCCGATGATGGATCTATTAGACAATTTTTTTGAGGGATTTAAGTCTAAAGAAAAAAAATAAATTTTTTTTTGTTAGATAGTGTAGCAATTCCCCTTTGATTTTTCTTTGTGTCGCGGTTCTTTTCCAAGGGTTTTATTTGAACCGGGTGTAGTTAGTTTTTTTTTAGGAAGAGGAGCCATTGTGTTGTGTTTTGAATTAAAGCAATATCTCTTGACTTTGTTATACCTTGAGAATAGTGAGTACTTTGATTATTACGCTTAGGCTCAGTTTTTTACTCTTGTATAAGTACCTTAAATTGTAAGATTTTAACTTTGCTTAACTTCTGTGACTAGTGTGTCTTGATGAATCCAATCCTGAGTGAGTTAAGTGACATGTGTGTGTGAGGTTTGTGTGTTATTCTGTGCATTACATTTGATAGAACTTGCCCTGTGTGTTTGCAAAGTGAAATAGTAGTTTTGTTCAGTCTTGGAAGTAATATAGGCGTTTCTTTATTGAGTCGTCTATGTATATTTTACCCGCATAATTATTATGTATTGTAGTTAATCCCTTTGAGCCTGTAATCATGTTTCTTTGGCAACCACATTACAAGTCTTACCCATTTGTTTGAATTAACTATCTATTTGAACCTTTTAACCTCCCATGAGCAGTTGAATTGTTATGAACTATGTAAAAGTTAAAGTGTGGGGTGGTTGGTTTGGCTTTTGAGTGGAACTAATGAAATAAGGAGAAAGATGTACTATTTTGAAAAAGTAAGAGCCACTTGAAAAAAAAAAGAAAAAAATAATTGTATTGTTGTGAAAAAAAATTCCTTGATAAGTGGTGACTCTTGATGTAATTGTGTTTTAAGAAGTACGGGGTAATAACATTGATGTGAAGGTGGATTTTGGTTTGACATAAGTATGGGGTTTGAATGTTAAAGTATATGTATTAAAGTTCTTAGGGAGGAGTAGTCACTCTTACATGTAAATATATCATACTCGTCTCGCATCCTACATTACAATCAAATAAATCCTACTTGATACTAGACTGAATGAGCTCAATTAGTAGAGTAGTACACTACGGGCAAGCTTATGGTGCATCTTTTGTGGCATATGAATGTTATTTCTGAGAGTGAGTGAATTCTTTCTATCTTGAGTTCCTAAGTGTTCTTAAATTTTATTGTGTGGAACTACTCTTTTTTGTTGTGTGAGGGCACTTGATTCATGAAGGAAAGGTAATGTCAGCGACCTCTATGTTAGAGTAAGTGGGTGAATTGTGAATAATGCGTGGTACTTGTGAGTCAAATCTTGAGGTGAAGATGTTACGCTTTTGAGCTTAGTATATTTTAAATATTCTTGGTGTGATGAGTTAGGAGAATTGTTTTAAAAGGTCGTGTCTATATAAAGTTTGTTTGATTACTCGAGGACGAGTAATGGTTTAAGGGTGGGGTGTTGATCATAGATTATAATTGCTTATTTAGTTGTTTATTTCACTCTAATTTACTGCATTTTAATTAAGTTTGAGCTTTAATCGCTAGTGTTTTGCACTAATTGTGTCTTTTATACATTGTAGGAGTGATTCCGAGCTATATAAATGTTATAGAATGAATTCAAGTGATTTGGAACTTTGAAGTCTGAGTAAAAGCCCAAGGAATTAAGCCGGGAACGTGTTCAGGGGTCAAATTTGATGGTTAAGAACAAACGAAGACTCGAGTAGACATATTGAAAAAATACGTGTATTATGAGAAATTTGTGGGATTTGGAATTTAAGATTTTTTTCAAAATATAGGTAAAATTTATGGTCAAACATGTGTTTCCCAAATAAAACTCAAGTTTATTTAGGCAAAATTTATGGACAAAAGGTCCTTATTTTTTTCTTAAATCTCCCTTAGGGCTCAGGTGAGTTTTCGGAGGATTTCGGAGCATTTCTAGGTCATTTTTAATTGGCGATCGCGGACTTTGTTCTGTTGTAACGGACCCAATTGTGGAAGTTTATATCTTGCAACTTATAAGGTATTTGGAGATGATCCAAAAATAAAAGTTATGAAACCCCTAAACCCTACGCTGCCTCTCTCTTCTCTCTAGGAATGGCGATTTAGAACCTTTCCATGTCTGCCAACGTCTCTCCCCAGCCTTTGGCTGAGGGAGAGAAAAATACAAACTCTAATGAAATTATTCCAAACAACAACAAAACTGACATATGCAGCATGTTTGAATCACAAACAATCTGCCGCACCCTTCACAAAAACGAGTTTGAAAGCTTTTGAACTTGTTCATGGAGTTCCTACGATTCAGTTTTCAGTGGAGGAACGTGAAGAATTTGCAAAGGAGGAAGGATTACACCAAGCAGTGATCATTAAATTGTCCAGCGACGCACTAAATTTGCAGATTTTAAGGAGTATTCTGCCGAAAATCATTGGCATCAAAGGTAATTGCTTGGTAGGTTTATTGGCCCAACGGCAACTCTTAATTCGTTGTGATCAATATGAAGATTACGTGTGTTGTTTAGCGAGAACTGTAAATTATTTTCAACACAATGGAAAAGAACATCAATATAGAGTTTTTCCATGGACTGTTGGATACAATCCTAGGGAAGAAACCTCTAAGGCTGCTGTTTGGATTTCGTTGCCGAGCTTGTCGCCTGAACTATTTGCACGCAAGGCTTTATTGTCTATTGCAGCAGCAGTGGGAAAACCTATTGCAATTGATAAGGCAACTCAAATAAGATCACGTCCAAGCACAGCGAGGGTTAAAGTGATTGTGGATGTACTGGACAAACTTCCTGAAAAGGTTAGGCTTCAATATCTTGATGCTAAAACTGGTAAGATTGTCGAGGATTACCAGGAAATTATCTATGATAATTTGCCTTTGTATTGTTGCCATTGTAAGCATCAAGGACATGAAGAAAACCAATGCCGACGCTTAAAAGGAAAGGCAGTCCAAGCAGCTCGTGTTTGTGATGAAACAGTAGAGAATGAGCATCAAATAGTTGACTAAATTTATTTACAATCATTACTCTGTTCAACTTGCTGTATTTCTTTAACTTTTGATAATCGAAATATATATTTGACAATCTGGACTGAACGAGTTGTGTGGTGTGCATTAGTTTTCGATTAAAGGGGTATTACTGGCATAATGCGAATCTTGCATTCATTGATGTTATCCTGCCTTGTTTTATCTGTGAAAGAAATGCATATATGCCTTCAAATGCTATTCTCCGTCGTGACCAACTAAATGTGGTTTAGCCAAGTATATGCCTCTGTTCAAACTAGGTTACTTTGTTTTCTCGAATAGTTGAAGTTCTCTTATTTGAGTTCACTGCTAATAAACGTACTCATGTTCTAGAAGTTTTTCTTATCTACTGATTTTGTATTCCTTCGATTTTGAACAAGTGAGAAGGGAAAAATAAGTGATTTTTTGCTTGTTTTCACACAGATTAAGAAATTCATCTTTTAACATTAATTAGTAATGAAATTGACCATATTAACCTTTACCATCTCACATAAATACTCCTAACACATACTCCAACACTATTTATTCCATGGGCAATGTATAAAAAAAATAATTAATTTATTCTCGAAATCTGGAAAAATCACTTATTTTGGACCGGAGGGAGTAGCTTATTCTCCATTCAACATCATTTTGACTTGAGGAATCTGTCATTCTTATTAGCCTTAGTGATATGTTACCTGTTTTGTGATATTTGAATATGTTCGCACCTGCATTGGAAGGAAATAGCGATTCAATAATAACCTCCCTGGATGCTACATACCCTGGAAAAGTTTATGCATGTCCTAGTGTTTTCCATGCAATGAGAGGCATTTGAGGAACATCAAATCATGGTAAGAGATTAAGGTAACAGATTTTCAGAAGCTTTTCTTCTTATACTTGATTGAAAATAGGTCTCTCATTCTTTTAGCATCCTATTTCTAGGTTCCATTCCATAGTTAAACTTTCTATGTTATCCCTGCTCATTCAACCAAACTCCTTACTTGAGATAATCACTGTAGATCATTGATATACTTTCTTTCTGGTAATTTTGTAGAACTTGCATCATCTCCTTTTCTTGTGATTAGATATATTCTAGAAACAATGGTGGGTTTCTGGGTTTGTATATGTGAGCTCAGAGGAAAGGGGCATCGGCTTGTGATGTAATTCGAGGATAGGACATACAACAACAACATAACCAGTAATATCCCATTCCATGGAGTCTGGGGAGGGTAGTGTGTACGCAGACCTTACCCCTAGAGAGGTTGTTTCCAATTACACAGAAGAGTTAATTGCGCTTGCTGGAATTTAAGTAGAGTATCTTACGGCAATAATAATCATAATCATAATCATATAACAATATTAACCTTCTAAAGAGACGTGTTTTCTCATAATCAGTCACGAAGGTGACTCGTCAGCCTGGCTAATTGAGCCTGAATGTTGATGGATACCTTTGATTGATACCACTACAAGGTACAGATTAATCTAACTTTACAAGTTAGGTACATCTGGTTATAACCTCACATACTTCAAAACAAGTGTTACACCAAAAACTATTCTCGTCCTCTCTTAGTAATAATTCTTGAGGATGTTTGTATTTTAAGTGCCAAGTTCTGAGTGCAAGATTTTTCTCTCTGTCCACTGGGAGATAATAGGCACAGGTTAATTCCCTCAATCAGATCTTCCCTTGACTTCGGCTAATGCAGCAATATTATACTTGTTTCATTCCCCCGTTTTATCCTAAGTTTAGAAACTTTGGAATCTAATTAATCCAATTCATATAATTATGTCTTTCAGCGGAGCAAAAAAATGCATCTCAGGTACACCAATTAGTAGGTATGCGAGGATTAACATTGCAGTATACATGCGGCTGCATTTGTTAGCCGATTCCACAAGGATTATACAATATTCCAATTCTTCTTCTTTTCTTTTCTTTTCTTTTCTTTTTTAATATTGGGGAGGGGTGGACTCACGAAGGAAAAAAAGTTACAGCACAAAAAAGATATTCAAATAGAAGAGGTGTATAAGCCACAAATTGAGGTCTAATTAATCATAGTAAAGTAATTTTGGGAAAAAGGCACATGTCATTTGTCTATTTACTTGACGCATACATCGCAGATAAACTTTTTACACTGCAAACAAGAAAAAAGGGAAGCACGAAGAAGTGAAAATTAAGAAAGATGTGAATCCTGCACTACTTGAATGTACAATAATGTCGTAACTTACAATTACAGCTCTTTATTAGTGTTCGAGTTCAAGTTAAAATGTATGCATTTAAGCCAGTGTATATCCAATGAACAGCTAGAGAATATAGACACAGTAAAAGCTTTTGAAGTTAGGAGTATGAATTATGATTATAATATTTGCAATTTTATAAAATAAAAAGGACGTTTGTTGGGCAGGATAAGCATAGAAAAACAAGATTGGAATCTGCAAAAGTTTTTCTTCATCTCGCCGTGGTTCAACGAACATGTTTGCCACAAAACTAATTTCACTGAAAAGGTAGGAGAAAGTGGCAAAAATAATGGGCTGGCAAAAGTAGGGGTAACTTTATAAGGGTCAAAACAGAAGTTCTCTTTTTACTTAATTTACTTTTATTATTTACATACAACTATACCTTTTGGATTATTATTTTCAGTTCTGTAATCGGTAAACATTCCTATTTACCATAAGCAACTTGCACTTTTACTTTTTTGACCTTGTGGTTTAGCATCAGCAGTGTCAATAATTTTAACAATATTGTAACTATTCTCCTACTTTTTGAACAATTTCTAGGTTAAAAATTAAAATGAAAATGTTTCTACTTCTGTAAAATGCTTTAGCATGCCTAACTGAATTATCTGTCATAAGCAGTAGACAGAGGCAAATTGATAAATCCATTGATTCTCTTATCTTTCTGTTATTACGGACTTCAATGATTCTTTTCTTATTCTTTATTCCAAATGCTGCTTAGTCACTGCTGTTTTTCAATCTTTACCAAAACCCAATAAAGTATGAGAGCATATTCTTATAATCCCATATACAGTCCACAAACTACCTTTTTCTGTGTTGCCTATGTACCATTTAGTAATATTTAACTCTCTTTTCAGAAATTGAAATATCTTTTAGACATCCAGCTATATACACCTTTACTTAACATCCAATAACCTCCAATCATGTTTCAGTATTTTAAACCAGGACATCATACTAGCTGTGTTGACATCAAATGGTTGACCAGGAAACAACACTACGGAGTGATGTACTTTGTGCTCCTTGGCTTGTACAATATTTATGCGAATTTATTTTCTTTTTAGTTTGTGCCAAAAAAAAATGACCGCTTTCCTTATTTGAAAATAATTTATCTTTTATGCAATGATTTATAGTCACACGAAATATATGTGCTTTATTTTGCACCATAAATTCAAAAGTCTTCTTTTTTTTCTTCTTAAAATCTGTATCCAGTTAAACGGGTTCACATAAATGAAAACGAAGGGTGTAAGAGATATACCACGTATATATTTGGTACAGAAAAATTATCGTGTACTTGGGAAATGGTCAATGAGCAGTTCTTTGATTCCCTGTCAAAGAATGTGTCCTTGTGCTGCAAATTCTATGGAATAATTGCATAGAAATGCTACATCTAGATGGTAGTGTCTTGTTAGGGTCAAAACATATAAAAAGGTAGCTAGTACCATGTGCATTCTGATGATTTTCTATATTTGAGAAAGAGCGGTTCCAGTTGTTGGAGGGTTGGGGTTGTTTCATTTTTGTTTAATTATTTATTTTAAAAAAAATTTGGATTCACATTATGTAAACCTACTTAGAGGATATAAAAGTGCTCCCTATTAACAAATTCTCTATATCTAAAGCTCAAACCCGAATTTTCTAATTAAGTATAAAGAATCTCAATTATCCTTGACAGCGGAGAGCTTAGTATTATTTCATCGACTTAAATTTCGGTAACATATTTGACTTGGCACAAAGTTTGTAAAATAAAAAAATTAAATTTTTGGAACTTGTGAGTTTAAATTTGCAATAACATTTGTGTGGGTGTAACTAGGGGGTGTTCATGGTTCGGTTTGGATCGGATCCTAAAAAGAAACCCAACCAAGTAAGTCGTTTTATTAAATATTGGAACTAAACCAAACCAATTAAGTCGGTTTTTACCGATTCAGTTTTTGTCGGTTTTTTCGGTTATTTATCGATTTTTTCTTAAATATGAGACATACACTACCAAACACATATTCCGGCAACTACAATTTCAACTTAACACTATCAAATCAATTTCTGTTTGAGCAATCTATCATTTACCAAGATATATATTGATGATAATGGACTCGAATAGTGACGAATAATTTAAGTACTCAATTAAAATTGATTATTTTTAACATGAAATAAATTCTTGTAATTAGCAAAAGAAAACTACCAATCAAACTAGAAGGCAAAGAATTAGATTATTATAATAACAAAGAACTAGACTAAAAATACAAATAACTAATATGTGCCATAAATTTTTAGAAACTTTATATAAAAATATATATATTGATAGGTGTAATAATAAATTTAAATAGTTACTTTCATATTCAGTCGTTTTTTTCTGGTTATTTTTTTATTAAAACCAAAACCAAACCAAATTTGATTGGTTTTTAAAATTTAAAACCAAAACCAAAACCAAACTAAACCTAAAAAGTATCGGCTTTTGGTCGGTTTGCTTCGATTTTTGGTTAAATTAGATTTTTTAGAGTTTTACGAACACCCGTATGTGTAAGACTTTTTAAACTTATGTTCTTAAATATGCCATAATATTTATGTATGTGTGGCAATAAAAATTTCTTACTAAAGGCAAACAGTTTGTTTGAAAGAACTTCAGAATTGATTTAACACTACTACAATACGATATTCTATTCCATCCCTCGAATAATGTCATATAAATTAAAACGGGCCGAATGACTGTATAACTATGCTTGAGAGAGAGGGTTTGAGGGTGGGGGTGTGGGGGGATTGCACGTAATAATACATTGGATATTTCTTGATATATATGCGTAGAAAGGCAGCAACAAAGGGCAATCATAATGTCGTCTTTCAGCAGCAGCAGCAGCTTGCTCTTTCCTCTGACTATTGGCCACCATCATTGCTGCTGCCCTTTCTTTATCATCCACCAACCTCATTTGCAGTTCAATCGTCTCTTATCTTCATCAATATCCAGTACTACTGAAGAAGAACAAGAAGATGATGGAGATGTTGATGAACAAGAGTTTGCTAGTAATTGGAAAACCCTAAGTAAAGGAGAGATCTCATGAGCAAATTTCGTCTCTCTCTTCTTTACGGGGAATCAAGCATCATGGTCCGATTGATAACATATGTGTGTTTTCTTCTCTACTCCGTCAACTTCAACTAGTAATTTATTCCTTTTTCGTTTGCCACCTTCTTCTCCTTCTTTTGTTTTTTGGCTTTAATTTGCAGTGTACCGTAAGTTTTTATTATACATCAGGCAAAAACTATAATTCTTGAGGATCTCGATTATTGTTTCGACAAATTAAATTGTTGTATTTAAGATTCACGAACAGCTAGCTAGATATATCGATTGAAAAATCTTTATATATAACCTGCTAACTTAGGGTTTCAATATTACTTTTAACACCCCAAAAATAAAGCCCCGTATCCTTCTTCTTCTTTTTTTCCGTTACATGACGTTTCGATCTGTTTGAGACTTGAGAAATCATGATATATAGCTAGTAGTAAAAATAAATGCACATGAGCACAAAGGGCACTGATATCTGAAACTAGCTAAGCATTCATTATATGCTTTCGTGTCTTACATGTAAACAAGAAAAAAGCTTAACATTTGGTACTGTTTGTACTTTATATGTGGCGTTAGCATAACCTTATGTTAACACTGTTAATTCACTGTCTATGTTAATTAGTACAGAGAAAATTCACGACTTCTCCTTTTCATGGACTGGGAGAGACAGAAAGAGAGAATATTTGTTTCTTTAATTTGCTTGAATATTCAGTACTATGACTATAAATTTAATTTCTCTTGTTAAATATTATTCTTCTCTTTTGCGGATAAGCTTCTCTTCTGGTCCTGTACCCTTCCGTTATCTTCACGCGTCAAGATATATTATTTCATCCGTCACCTATATATCGATCCATCCATAAGTTTCTTTTGTGTTTCTGTACTCTTTTACTGATTTCCCTTCTTGCAATATATAATTAAATTTAGTTCATCAAGACTGAATTTTTTTCTATTTCCTTATAGAAAGTTGCATAGCACTAGAATACTTCTCATTTAATCATAATTATTATTACTCCTTTCAGTTCAATTTATGTGACACAATTACGAAGGGAAGGAATATATCATTGAAATTTATAATCTTACACTCTGTTTGGATCACTGTTCTTCGTCGTTTTATAATGTATCGCATTGTACTGTACTGTATTGTATTGTATCGTATCGTTTATGAGTACAATATTGGGATAGATTGTATTGTTTGTTGTTGTTAAATAATATTTTGTTGTTTGGTTTGACTGTATCGTACTATATTATAGCTGATAAGTTTACTAAAATACCCTCAATTATTTTAAATATTTAATTTATCAAGAATTACACATAAAAGTATTTTTTTTTTAAACCTTTCTACTAATTTAGCACTAATTATGTCATATATATAAATTAAGCAATTAAATTCATGCAAATTCTATCAAAATTAGTTGAACAAGTTAATAATATTAAAAATAATAATAAGAACACTATATTCATAATTAGATCATAATAATAATAATTTTAAAATAATGTTATCAAGTAAAACAAAACCATTACCCGAAGAGTATGGAGAAGCGACAAAAGAACAAAATGAATTTTTCACGTATGTAGGTTATTATATAGGTTACTAGTCTCACGATACGCGCGTTGCGCGTGAACCTTATATTAATGAGTATAATATTTTTTAAATTATACAAATATTATCACTTAATATGTTTGAGTCATTAAATCTATACTATGTTAAAATAATAAAGCCCCTTAATGAAATGTTGTCCATCTGTTTTATCCTTTAAAATTAGTTTTAAAATTGGATAAAAATATCATTTAATTATTTTTTCTAATATTTAGGCCTTTAAACAACTAAAATTTTACATATTAAATCTTTCGTTATTTGAACTAATTGATAAAAATTTCTAATATTTTAAGACTTTATCAATATGAGTAATAGTGAGTCAAGAATAATACTCTTTCGGGCCAAAATAAGTGATTTTTTTTATTGATTGCACACAAATTAAGAAATTCATCTTTTATAACATTCATTAGCAATAAAATTGACTATATTAATTTTTACTATCTCTTTACAGAAATATTCATAACACATAATCCAACATTATTTACTTTAAGAACAATGTATAGAAAAAAAAAATTAATACATTCATAATATTTAAAAAAATCACTTATTTTGAATCACAAAAAAAAGAGTAAAAAAAAGTGGAGCGGTGGAGTATAATTCACTTCCTTGTGATTTCTAGATTTGTCAACAATTACCGAAGTTATGCAATTCTTTTTTTGTCCTCTTTGTCTTGTCATTGAAATTTGAAACTAATAGTCAAATAAAAAAGTATTTCTATATGTTTCATTGATATTTCTTGTTCTCCTCTTTTTCCTTTCCCAAAAATTGGTTGTTAATTTATTTTTTATCACAAATAAATAATTACTATTGTTTCCTAACAGTGATTACTTTTTCTAACTCTAATGGCGATACTAACTGTAGAAATATTTGCCACAATATATTTTAAAAATAGGAAAGTATAATTTAATAACTAAACTTTTAAATAAATTACTTATCGATTTAAAATTAAGAATGACAAATAGTTTAGTATGAAAGAAAATATAGGCAAATTTGACCTTGTATGATAAAAATATTAGGACAACGAACACAAAAGTTATCGTGGAATTTTATTGTTGGGAAAAGTAAGATATAGATTATTCTTGCGGCTATGCTTTGACATGATTTGTGTTTTAGTTCGTACTTTTAGATTGTCGATGGGTTTTTTTTTCTTTTCTTTTTTAATAATTTATATAAAGTAAAAGTTTGATTAACTTTAATGTCCTAAATAATAGGGCTTTGTATTTAATTCTCATAAGGAATAATTAATAAGTGATATTTTAATTTCAAAATATTAAAAAATAACTTAAATTACAATTTTCCCCATATAAAATATATTTTTAAAGGGTAAAAAGGCGAACGACATTTCGCTAAGGGCTTTCATGCTTTTCATATAGTATAGATATTTGGGATGTTGTCTTTGAGAATTTATATAGGTTATTAGACTTCACGTAGAATTCTATTATAGAATTATATGAGAAAGAGTTTTTGCAAAGGTAAAGGGTAAAATAGAATTATAAAGTAATAAGTTAGGGCATAATTAGAAAAAAGAAATAGGAAACAATCCCACCACACCAAATCGGTTATTTCAAAAATAAGACTTTTCATTATTCCGGAACAATGGACTTAACCGTACAATAAAACATATTTTAACTAAACAATCAAAACAAACATTGTTCTGAAAAAGCAATACAATATTATACAACGGGTAACAATCATTCAAACAAGTTGTTAAATATAGCGATGCTACTGGTATAATTACAAATGAAACGTGAGTTTTTAAATGTGCCATAATATTTGTCCCACTTATAAAAGCTCTTACTAAGGGAAAATAAGAAGTTCAAAATTTAATTGTTTCTAAATATATATAAATTATTTTTTCTTTTGAAACGTATTAATAAGAAAATTGGATCAACTTGCTCAGTGTTATCTCATGTTATCTCAGTACCAACATTCCTTCACAAACTTTAGAGATGAGGAAAGAAATACATCTCACCCTCATCAGCTACGCTACTAGGCATCTAAACATAAGCAGATCTTGAACTGCGTTTGTAACGAAAAATGGGTGAAGTCTATTTAGTATTTACAATTACTCCCTCCGGTTCCCAATAAGTGACCAGTTTCCTTTTTCATTTTGATCCAAAATAAGTGTTCAGTTATAGTTATGTAATCAAGAAAGAATTCAATTTGTTTTTACAAAATAACTCATTAGTACATATCCCTAAAAAGTTTTCTTACTCCTCACATTAAATGTTTAATTAGAGATAGTTTAGTCATAGTAGGTATTTTCATATAAAATTTAGTATTTTCTTAATGGGCGTGCTTTAAGCAAATTGGTCACTTATTGTGAACCAGAGGGAGTAACGTTTGTGAAGTTTTCAAGAAAAGCTATGCTAGATACTTAGAGTTAAGGGAAAAGAAAGTTGTGATTGGTTAGAAACTCGTTTACCCTAAAATTCGCGAAGAGTAATCTTGGAGGAGGGAATATTTGTTCATCGCGTTCGCAAGAATAAGCTCGCGATCAAAGTCAACTTTCTTCTTCTTTGCGTTCGCGTACTCTCTTCCGCGTTCGCGTAGTGCAAACCAGGCCCTGGGCACAGATGACCATTCCTTCTACGCGTTCGCATCCTTCTGTCCGCGAACGCGTACTTATGGTCTTCCCTCTTTCGTGTTCGCATGCCTTTCCTCGTGTTCGCATAGGCTAGTGTGAGCCATCAGGTTTTTCCTTCTCCGTGTTCGCGAGCATGTTGTCGCGTTCGCGATGACCAAACTGAACAACTTTCATTTTTATTCTTCACGAACGCGACCATATCTCCGCGTTCGCGACGCATAAACACCTTGGCAGGCAGAATATAATCTCAAATCGAGGGTTAGACCATTTTTATCACATTTTGACTTGTAGAGCTCGGTTTTGAGCGATTCTTTGCGGGATTTTCAAGCAAATCAATTAGATAAGTGTTCTTCACCTAGAATTTATTATATTCATTGATTTTATCTTTATTTTTGTCATTTAAATTGTGTTTTGAGTTGAGGAAAATGGTGGATTTTGAAGAAAGTTTTCAAAATGTTAATTGATAATTTGAAGGGCGAACTGGTTTCGGAACTTGATAATTTTTATATGGTTGAACTCGTATCGGAGTGGGTGTTCAGGTTTTACAAATTTTATCGGATTTCGAGGTGTGGGTTGGGGAAGTTGACTTTTGTTGACCTTTTAGAAACTGAATAAAAATCACAACTTTATTAATTGAAATTGTTTTCTCTTGCATTGTGTGATGTATTCAAGTTGTCTTTGGCTAGACTGAGATGAGCGGAGATGAATTTGTAAAGGAAAAGCAAAAATTGAGTGTGGAGTTAGCCGAATTGAGGTAAGCATTTTGTCTAACTTTGTTAAGGAATTTTTTCTCCTATTTTTTATTGTTTGCTACATTCGGGGATGATACATATATGAGGTGACGAGCATATATATATATATATATATATATATATATATATATATATATATATATATATATATATATGTGTGTGTGTGTGTGTGTGTGTGTGTGTGTGTGTGTGTGCCGGGGTTAATCATGCTCGGGGTATATGAGGTTATAATTGGGTGTTGTAGAATTACGTAACTTCCTTGCTTCATGCCTCGCTTAATTTACAGATATTAAGAACGTAGTATAAAATGTTAGAAATAAAGACCTAGCTTAATATGACTTGATCAAATTTGATAGAATTCTGAGAATACATTGATGTGTCTAGTTTGGTCATCTCTATGCGTAATCACTACTACATTGCTACGACCGATATTTTGAGATGCTAGATTATATACTTGTGTTGCTAATAAATTGTGAGATTGGTGGAAGTACCTGAATTATACGGCCCTTTAGGGTTTATTGAATCATTGTGGGCTTATAAATGTCGTGATTGAGAATTTGTTGGAATATTCGTTTGAACACTCTCTTCGATGTTATTTATACTTCCTGCCTTGTCATTTTAATGATATCACATGCTTGGTGAGGAAGAGTGTAAAACACGAAGGGTGATGCCGTGTCATTTCATATACATTATCATGTGAGGAAGAGTGTAAAGCACGGAGGGTGATGTCGTGCCATTTCATATACATTATCATGTGAGGAAGAGTGTAAAGCACGAAGGATGATGTCGTGCCATTTCATATACATTATTATGTGAGGAAGAGTATAAAGCACGAAGGGTGATGTCGTGCCATTCCATTTATAATGTTATGCTTTTAATATTGTGAGGTCACGGCACGAAGGGTATTTCCGTGCAGGTGAGGTGTGATGACCCAAAAGGTCATCTTATGTAATTTAAGCCTTATCTGTGTTTCGAGACTCCGAGA
>ML264320.1:0-57900 GCA_005239495.1 Nicotiana undulata
TCACCTGGACAAGTGCTCCTCCGGCCAACGGACCAATCAACACGACGCACGAATCCTCTGAATACCCTCGATGGCTCGCAACTAGCCAAAAGCACATAATTATATCAATGTAGGAAGATTCAAGGAGGATTTATCAAATATTTCCTCAAAACCGTATTCTTGATGTACTTTGGAAATTCAACTCCGAGCTTCGGCGTCCGGAGAATTATAATTCTTGAAGAAACGCGCTATACGTCGCCTAACGATCAAGATTAACTCAATTAATCATCCCTCAATGGCCAAAAAATCAGAATTCACATTTCTTCAAACCCCTCCTTCTTCCCCCAATAATTTCGTATGAATTTCATGAATTAGGAAGAGGAAATTCTCAAAGGACGGAAGAAATGACATGCGGAGGGTCAAGAATTCACTTACCTGAGTTCCTAGGCCAAAATACCCGTTCTGGAGCTCTTGGGGTCGTCAACAATGAAAGAAATGTGACTTTAGGAATGAATTCACGACTTGGCCTTTTAAATGGAGCGCGGACTCGCACCTGCGGAAATTGGGTCGCGCCAGCGGAAATTGGCCTGGGCACTGGGGAATTTTTTGCTCCTGCGGACAATTGTCCGCGCCTGCGGAGAATAGGCCGCTCCTGCGATGGCCTGCGCCCCTGGGGAAGGTAGCGCCTGCGGGCCTTTGTCCGCTCCTGCGGAGCCACGCCTGCGGAGAGAAGGCCGCCCCTACGGAAAGAGCCGCACCTATGAGGGGAATTCCGCTGGTGCGAACCTCGCGCCTGCGGCTCATGGACCGCAGGTGCGGTCACACCAGTAAATTCCCACCAGCAGTTCAATTGCTGGTTTTTGACCCCGGTTGGGGTCCGGGAGACCCCTGGGCCCACTCGAGCCCTCGACAAATTATACCCACCAGTCCCAAATCACTTGACGGACTTGCTCGGGCTCTCAGAACACTAAAAACATCATTCAAACCAAGAATCACTCTCCAAATCCCCTTAGATCAAACTTAGGATTTCAAGAAAAATTTCAATGGCTCAACAATACGCCGAACGGGTCTATACTGCTCGGAATGACCCCAAATTTTGCGGACAAGTCATAAATGACTAGACGGAACTATTGCCACTTCCAGAATTCCATTCGGACCATGATATCACGAGGTCCAATTCCAGGTTGAATTCCAAATCACATGAAGTCCTGAATTCAAATTCAGGTGCCGAAATACTCCCGGGTCATCAGAAACCCGAGGCGAACACACTCCCAAGTCCGAAATCATCATCCNCCAAAATTAGCCAAATAGGCTAGCCTTGAGGAACCAAGTGTTCCTGAACTGGCCAAATCACTTCCGAATCTCGAACTACCTGCCCACACAAGTCATAAGGCACGAGTAGTTGCTACGGAAAGAGTCATTCACGGGAACGGAGTCCCAACACACAAAACGACCGGCTGGGTCGTTACACCTGGTCTTATGATGACATGCCCGGACTGAGTGTTGACTTGGTGGTGCACAATTTGCCGACCTACCCCGGTTATCCACCCGTCCAACAAAAACAAAGGGAATTTAAAACAGATATTACTAAAGAGTTAAACATTTAAGTAATCCGAGTGGTCTAATACACCATCTGGCTGGCTAATGTTGTCCCGGCACCTAAGAAAGACGGGATACTTTGAGTATATGTCGACTATCGGGATTTGAATAAATCAAGCCCCAGGGAAAACTTTCCATTGCAAAACATCCACATCCTGGTTAACAATTGTGCCAAAAATGAGATACAGTCTTTCGTAGATTGTTGCGCTGGGTATCACCAGGTTTTGATGGATGAAGAAGATGCAGAAAAGATGGCCTTCACCACACCTTGGGGAACTTACTGTTACCGGGTCATTCCATTCGGTCTGAAGAACGCCGGGGAAACCTATATGAGGGTTATGACTGCCATTTTCCATGACATGATGCACTAGGAAATTGAGGTGTATGTGGATGATGTGATTATTAAATCTAGGACGCAAGACGACCATGTGCAGCATTTGAGAAAATTCTTTGAACGTCTGCGTAAGTATTATTTGAAATTAAATCCAGCCAAGTGTGTCTTCGGGGTTCCTTCTGGAAATTTGTTGCGGTTTATAGTTAGTCGACGAGGCATCGAGCTGGACCCGACAAAAATAAAGTCTATTCGGAATTTGCCTCCTCCGAGAACCAAGAAAGAGGTTAGGAGTTTGCTGGGTAGGTTGAATTACATCAGCAGGTTCATTGCTCAGTTGACATGCACATTTGAGCCTATATTCAAGCTGTTGAAGAAAGATGTAGCAATTAAATGGACGGACGAATTCCAAGACACTTTCGACAAGATCAAAGAATATCTGTCGAATATGCCAGTGTTGGTCCCACCAGAACCAGGAAGGCCTTTGTTCTTGTATTTGACGGTGTTGGAAAGTTCCTTTGGGTGTGTTCTTGGGCAGCATGATGCGACCGGGAAGAAAGAACAAGCCATCTCTTACTTGAGCAAGAAATTCACAAGCTATGAAGCCAAATACACCTTGTTTGAAAGAACTTGTTGTGCCTTGACTTGGGATGCTCAAAAGCTCCGGCATTACTTGTTGGCTTACACCACCTACCTCATCACTAGGATTGATCCTTTGAAGTATATATTCCAAAATCCAATTCCAACCGTGAGATTAGTAAAGTGGCAAATCTTGCTCACCGAGTTCGACAAAGTCTACGTCAGCCGCACGGCTCTGAAAGCTCAAACCTTGGCGGATCACCTGGCTGAAAATCCTGTCGATGACAAATATCAACCTTTGAGTACTTACTTCCTGGACGAGGAAGTAAGCTCAGTTGAGGTGATCCCAGAGAACACCAGCACTTGGAAAATGTTCTTTGATTTCGCCCATAGGACAACACTATCCAGCCACCGCCCCTCTCTGGTTCTTCTGTACAAATAACACTGCTGAATACGAAGCCTGCATAATGGGCATGAATATGGCAACTGACATGGATGTCGAGGTGTTATTGATTATGGGAGATTCCGACTTGATCATCAAGCAAGCTCAGCGGAAGTGGTAAACTCGAGATGTTAAGCTTCTTCCATATAGACAACATGTGGAGGATCTTAGCAAACCATTAAAAGCCATCGAATTCAGGTATATTCCCCGATGCCACAATGAGTTAGTTGATGCACTGGCTACCTTTGTTGCAATGCTGCCATATTCGGGCAATGTCTACATTGACCCGCTGGAGATTCAAATCCGGGAAAGACATGGTTATTGTAACACGGTCGAAATAGAGCCTGATGTCCAACCATGGTACCATGATATCAAAATGTTCTCTAAGATAAAAGAATACCCAGAGCAGGCCAATGGGGACCAAAACAGAACCATCAGACAGCTCGCCAGCAGTGTCTTCTTAAGCGGGGAAGTGTTGTACAAAAGAAATCCCGATTTAAACCTATTAAGGTGTGTGGATGCCAAAGAATCTAAGAAGATTCTGAACAAGGTACATTCAGGCGAATGAAGTCCCCACATGAACAGGTACGTCCTCGCAAAGAAAATCCTGCGGGCAGGATATTATTGGATGACCATGGAGAAAGATTGTTCGGAAATTCCATAAGTGTCAAATACATGGTGATTTGATCCATGCACCACCTTTAGAATTGCATCCCATGTCAGCACCTTGGTCGTTCGTCGCCTGGGGAATGGATGTCATTAGGCCGATCGAGGCGAGAGCTTCAAATAGGAACATATTTATCTTGGTTGCTATTGACTATTTCACAAAATGGGTCGAGGCGGTCACGTTCAAAGTCTTCACTAAGAAAGTAGCGGTGGATTTTGTGTACTCCAACATCATCTGTAGTTTTGGTATCCCAAAAACTATCATTACCAATAATGCCGAAAATCTAAATAATAACTTGATGAGGGAGGTATGTGAACAGTTTCAAATCACACACCGTAATTCCACCCCTTACTGGCCCAAAGCCAATGGCGCCGTTGAAGCAGCAAATAAAAACATCAAGAAAATCCTCAAAAAAATGATTCAAACTTCTAGGCAATGGAACGAGAAATTACCTTTCGCATTATTGGGATATTGCACGACCGTGCGCACATCGGTTGGAGCTACGCCTTATCTATTGGTTTACGGCACTAAGTCGTAATACCTGCAGAAGTTGAAATTCCATCCCTTCGGATCATTGTCGAAGCTGAATTGAGGATGATGAATGGGTCAAAACCCGGCTGGAACAGGTAACTCTAATTGATGAGAAAAGAATGGCCGCAGTTTGCCACGGGCAGTTGTACCAACAAAGAATGGCTCGCCCAGACACCAAGAAAGTGCGGCTTAGGAACTTCGAAGTGGGGCAACTCGTCCTAAGACGTATCCTCCCGCATCATGAATATGCGAAAGAAAAATTTGCCCCAAATTGGAAAGGTCCATACATCATAAGTAAATTGCTACCAAAAGGATCATTGTACTTTGGGTACATCGAAGGAAATGACCCCGAAATGACTGTCAATGCAGATGCAGTCAAAAGGTACTATGTTTGACCTTTTCGTGATGTTGAGGCTCCCGATCGAAATGACGAAGGCTTTTATTCACCCTACCCTAAACACCACCAACTTTTGTAAACCCTTTGAGCCGGTTATTTTTCTTTGATTACCTTCTTTGGAACTTGAAAGTGTAATTAAAAAAAATGATGATGGAAAACAAAAAGAAAAAAAAAAAAAAACCAAAACAAAAATGTTTCACTGAACTACGTTAGACTTGATTCCGAAAGGATACGTAGGCAGCCTCTCCCTGGGGTTCAGTCACACAAAAATAAAATTCCACATTTCCCCAAGAGTATAAGCTGGGGAAGACATTATGACATGTTCGACGATGTTTCGCTCAAAAGGTTCCAAAGTTGTAATGCAATCCAAATTATTTTTACCCAAAACCCTATTCAAGTCCTTCCGATCAATCGACAAATATGTCTAAAATTGGAGGATACATTTTTTTGTATCTGATACAAGCAAATGAGAGAAATAAAAATGAGAGAGTCTTATCGATGAAAACCCACACGGGCCCCGTGAGGCGACGGTAAGAAGAAAAATTAAGACGAGAGAGTCTTATCGGTGAAAACCCACACGGGCATCATGAGGTGACGATAAGTAGAGAAATTGAAAATGAGAGAGTCTTATTAGTTAAAACTCGCAAAGAGCGCTACAAGGCGATGATGAGAAGAGAAATGAGAGAGGTTAGTTGGCGAAAACCCGCAAAGGGCGCCACTGATCGAAAAGGATAATGGGTCACTGACACAAACACAGTCTGGGGCAAGGTTTCTCGATCACGGGGTAATAGTTGTGATGAATTTCTGAGAGTTGAACAGATTACATGGATGAGGCATCCAATCCAAAAGGCATGTCATGTTCATTAAAGTCGGCATGCACTCTAGATAAGTCCTTCTATCCTTTCCCCAAAAGGGATACCTCTTGTCTAAATTCATTGTCCATTTTGCCATTTATTTTCTTTTGAATCCCTTTCGGTCTAACTCTGTTCCAAAATTAAGGCAAAGAATGGATGGCAAAACTGATTTACAAGATCTCATTTGACACAGGCTAATTGCAAAAGGCACCCAGCTTCATCAAGGGCATCAAGTCGACCTCGACTGGCCATAGTGGCCGATGCCACAAACTCAGAACCCTTGAAAGGAGAATCAAATTGAAGTGCCTATAAGGGCAAATGAAGTTGAAAGGTTGAGTCCCAAGTGGCTAACCGTCTCGGAAAAAGTTTGAAAAGCCGAAGAACTCCAAACGCTTTAAAATTGAAATGAAAGGCCGATGAAGGTGAAATAAAGTTATAAAGGTTAAGTCCCACGCAACTAGCCATTGCAGCAACAACCCTAAGAAGCCTGAATCTTACCGATGCTCCGAAAACCCCAAAAAGAAAAATCAAGTGAAAGGCCTACAAGGGAAAAATAAAGTCGAACTGTTGGGTCCCACACGACCAATCGACATGAAAAAACCTGGAAACCCAGGGTCCTTGTGTCGAACTGTTCCAAACTAACAAATTGTTCTTTGTTTGAAAATAGGAAGCAGGTGCAACTCAAAATCAACCATGCAAAAAGCAGATGCAACCAAAAGATATTGCGCAAGGGCTACAAGGATCTCTGCAACATTGACCCCAAAAAGGAATGTTTCCTCCAAAAATCCTTTCCCTCGCTCACTCACCTTTTGAAAATAAAATGAAAACAAAAGAGAAGAAAGGCAAAAGAAAAAGAATAAATGATGTTGAAAATGATTCAAACCTTAAGTAGCATTGGGTCTCCAATCCCTAGCTAAACCTTTTCCAACCAAATATATTCAATTTCTTAGTTGATGCCAACATAGGGTCCCACTCCTAGCAGACACCAGCATAACCTGGTGATCTTTTCTGACAACAGCATAACCTGTTGATCATTTCTTGAAGCTGGCATAACCCATTGATCTCTTTTCCCCAGGCACCAGCATAACCTGTTGACCTTTCCAGACACCAACATAACCTGGTGATTTTTTTTTCTGACAATAGCATAACCTGTTGATCATTTCTTGACACTAGCATAACCTAGAGATCTATTTTCCCTAGGCAACATCATAACCTGTTGACCTTTCTAGACACCGGAATAACCTGGTGATATTTCCTAACAACAGCATAACGTGTTGATTATTTCCTGACACTGGCATAACCCAGTGATCTATGTTTCTCGGCAACAGCATAACCTGTTGACCTTTCAAGACACCGGAATAACCTGGTGATCATTTCTTGACGACCATAACCTATTGATCATTTTCTGACACTATCATAACCCAGTGATCTCTTTTCCCGGCAACAGCATAACCCGTTGACCTTTCTAGACACCGGCATAACCTGGTGATCTTTCCTGATAACAACATAACTTGTTGATCATTTTCTAACACTGGCATAACCCAGTGACCTTTCCAGACACAAGCATCACCTGGTGATCTCTTTCTTGACAACATCATAACCTATTGATCTTTTCCCAGACACCAGCATAACCTGGTGATCTCTTTCTTGACAACGGCATAACCCGTTGATCCCCCCATACACTAGTATAACCTGGTAATCGTTTTTTGACGACATCATAACCTGTCAATCTTTTCCAACATAGGGTCTCCAATCCCTAGTTGATTTTAGTTTTAGGCATACGGTATCCACCCCCTAGTCTACATTCACTATGGGTACACCATTCCCAACTTATCATTGCTTTTAATAATAAAGTAGCATAGATTTTATTACAATAACTCACGAAATTTTCCTAGTGAAAACGGGGACAGAAAATTTCAGTCGTTTGTTTTCGATTTTGCTCAGATTATACCTTAGGACAATGGATTTGAGACAAAAAAAAAAGAAGTTTCGGTCCAGAATAAAAGAAAATAGGAAAAAGAGAAGGCCAAACCCAAAGTATGGAAGCAGCAAAGATGCGGACTGCTCAAAGCAAGATTAAAGTCGCAGACTATGCACGTCCCGTCTTAATCCAAAAGTTGAAGAAGATTGAACTAGCACCTACAATTATCAAGAATCATGATTCAGATAAGAGTCTGTATAAAAGCAGTCAAGACTCAAGATCAAGCTTCAGAAGGCTAATAGATAGGAATCTTGTAACTCGTAGTTAATAGGTTTAGTTAGTCTTTTTTTAATTTTTTGACTTTTGTGTAATAAGGAGTTCATCAAGCAGTAACAACACCAACAGCCACAGTGAAACCACAGTTACCCGTTAGTCCCAGCTACCAAGACATCCAGAACTAGACTGACCTGATTCCTTTATAGCGAAGGACATGTAGGCAACCTTGAAACATGGTTCGGTCAAATGTTTCAAAAACGCTTCACATGGAATATTTGAACGGGTAAAATTTGTTCATAACTTCTCACTTTATCTTTTCCCGAAAACTCTTCGCGTTTCCGAGAAAAGAGGGGTAGCTGTGAGCATGTGATTTTTTACCTACCATATATTCCTACAAAATATAAAAATTTATTAGTTTTATAAATTTTATTGAATTTCAATGCTATTTGTGAATTAATTTTCGCATTGCATAACCATAATTTGCCTTTTAATATTTATAAATTATTTAAGGTTGCATAACCTCAATCTTTTATTGGAAAAGTACAAAAAATTATCCTTTAAATAAATATAGGGTTTTAATGGTTAATTGCATAACTTAATCCTTTTTCATAAGAAAATTACAAAATTTTCTAGGGGTATTAGACTAAATGGCTTTACTCCTAGTTAATTTATCAATTAATAAAACAAAGACTAAGTTAGAATTAATTACCACTTTTTATTAAGTTTTAATTTAATTAGAATTAATTAATTAGCTTAAATTGGTAAATTTAAGCTTAAAATAGACCTGGGCTAAGCCTCATGGCTCAAAACCTCTCTCCCCAAAATACTCAATACCCAACCCAAATTAGCTAGACCCGATCGGGCCCCGTTACCCCAAAACGACCCCGTTTTCAGCCAAGCTAACCTCAGTCGTTGATCTCCTAAGATCTAACAACTGGGAACTAAAGCACTACTTAGTATAAAACTGTCCTAAACTAACCCCCTATCCTCATTTTGCAAAAGTCTAACCCCCCACCTCCCGTCTCTCTCTCTTCTTTCACCGGCCTCCGCCATCTAACCACCTTGCTCTGCCGGCCGAACATTGCCTATCGGCGGCAGAGCTCAACCAAATGACCTCAAAATCTCACCAAGTAATCCTCTCTTCCTCCTCAACCACCCCCTAACCTCCGTTCCTCCAAAAACCCCACCAAAAAGGAGCAATTTCAGATCTGAGAAACTTAGAACCCTAAAAACCAATCCCTGCCGCTTCAAGGACTTCCGTTGGCTCAGCCTTACGTGAGTCACTTTCTCTTCACAAGAGCAAGTGATTCATGTGGGTTTGATTCAATTCGAACCTCACCGAAGTCCGGCCAAACTCCGGCGAGTCACCGGAATCCGTTCGAACCTGTTCTAATCAACTGGTAATTCTCAAAACCTCCCTTCCCATATATGTGAGCATGTTTATAGGTTTAATTTTTTGATTTGGTTCCTTCCTCGGACAAACACTAATTTAGGCGAATCAATTAGCCTAAGTATCATGTTTCTTGTTTGTTTACTGCTCCTTAGTTTAGTTTTAGGTGATATTCATGATTCCCTAAATTCGAATCTTGATTAGGGTTTTACATGTTTCATTAAATTGTTTATGTTCTGAAATCACTCATTAGTTTAGTATTTCATGGATGATTTTCGACCAGTTGTTATGTCAAGACCCAAAATCCATAAGGCCGTGATGACGCCGGACACCACTGTCAGGCAAGCCAATCAAATTAGTTAACACAAATTCCTGTTTTTAACATTTTCTTTTGGAAATTGTTACCTTTCACTTCATTATATAATAACTGAACAAAATCCACTGAGTAACTACGATGGCTTAATATTCCATTTTAATAAAATACATCCCAAACACAACCTAGAACCTAGTGTCACAAGTGCATGAGTAAATTCTAAGAATTTTTACAAATACTACAAAGCTTGTCCGAATACAAATTTGGACAAGGAATTGAAAAATGAAAATACAATACATAGAGGAAGACTCTGCCGGTTGTGGGTCGTCTCCGGGTGATGCAGCTCGTCTAAGTCTCTAAGTCATCTGTATAACTGTGAGAGTACCTGTGCAACAAAATGCACAGCAAGTGTAGCATGAGTACAAAAACAACGTGTACTTAGTAAGTATTCCGCCTTACCTCAGAGAGGTAGTGACGAGAGGTCGAATTTGACACTTGCTAGAGCTCAATTTAGTTTGATCAAGTAGGACACTAAGGATGAATATCATAGTGATATTTTAGACGTCAATACCACACAAGAATATAAGTTAAATGTGTGGTACCCAATATTTCGAGTGCTGTCTCACAAAAAGAACCTAGTTCTTATTTGTGTTGCAACTTCCACTGGTGCGAAATAATAAAAGCAGTAAAGTAAAAACACAGAGATATTTACGTGGAAAACACCTGACTCAAAAGGTGAAAAAACCACGACCCACTCTTCAGTAGGATTTGCTCAAACTTTTCACTTAAAACTCTGAGCCAAACGGACTTACAAAATAAACTCTTTTGTAATCCTAAGACTAACTCTAATCCCTTTGTATCAACTAGCCTCTAGCTAATTTCTACAAGCTTCAAGTTAACTCTATCTTGAACAATGTGTACCTATTACAATTACTTCTAAGAAAGCTTATAAGATACAATATTAAAACACCTACTACAACCAACTAGACTCAATAAACAAACAGATGAAACTAGTTCTTCTAGCTGGTCTGTAGCTCCAGATTCGCACTCTCCAATTTGGCTCGAACTGCTTGCAAAATTTTTTCACGAATTTTGCTCTCAATTCTTGATAAATTTCTGCTTTTGTGCGTCTACATATCATAAGAACAATCTGCAATTTATAGGAGTTAGTAGATAACGAATTAACTAGAATCCTAATGACACTCTTCCTTGGTGAAAGAGTTATAGTAAAACTCAACTCCTAAATTCTTCCTTATCTTAGATTCTGTTTTTATTGAATAAGGAGTCCTTCTCCAATTTCGTTTTTGCAATCTTTTCTATCAGAAGATATCTCAAATGTATCAGAATACATTTATCTCCTGCATGTGCATCTCATGTGCCTTTGACTCTGCTGGTCTATGTCACCTGTGATGGACCTGGTTCATCTCGGAGTTCCTTTGTCAATCTTCAAAACTATTTCCTTTCTTGGGCCAACAAATTCCCCCTTTTTGATGATGACAAACTTTGTGCTTCAGGCCTGTTTCAGCTTAGTCCAACATTGACATATATAAGAGTATTAAGCATTTATCATAAAGAACCAAGTTCATTAGGTTATAAATATCACATGTTCAGAGCACAAGCTCTCTTACCCCTTTAGGCATCATCGAAAAGTTGCAAAACAAATTGTGTGAATCCCAGATTTTTAACACTTACTCATGGCCATTTGGGCAACTGCATATGCAATCATGGATTAATCATCAATAATCAACTAAGAACTCACACTATAACAAATTAGAGATACTGAGTCAGAGCAAAAAGCATCAGATTTCATTGATAGAGCGAATACGATTCTGCCACAATCCACAAAATAAAACAAAAACAGTTAAAACATGAGCAACAAAGAAAAATTCTGAATCTGGGTCACTGAAAGTTCTAGGCAGGGCTAAGAATTAAGGCTTGGAAAAACTGCAGATTTGTTTCATTTAGCCAAGATGGATGGTTCGGCAGACTTAGAAACATATGAAGACTTCTTTGAGGAAGTCTTGGATTTCTTGGGCTTAGGGGTCTGAACCTCTACCTCTGTTACATTTTCACTTTGATGGACCAGGTCCATCTCATCAACTTCAACAGCCTCAATAGGCTCAACAACCTTTTTTTCTCTTTTTCCACTCTTTTCTTCTTATTCTCCTCTAAAGCTCTCTTCAACTCGTCCTCGCTTTGCTTTACCTTGCTCCTTGTAGTTCTTCCTCTTGGAAGAGAAATATTAGAAGTCTCAGAAGGAGCAGATTTTCTTTTCTTACTTTCTCTTGTTGTTCCAGATGTTTGAGCTTTACGAGTTCTTTTCTTCTTTGGATTGTAATTATCGCCTAACATTTTCAGCAGATCCGCCAGGGTTTCCTCAGTAGATGAACCGGGTTCATCTGTGTGCTTTCCTAAATTTACTAACCCTTCACCGGCTTCTCCTGATTCACTTCCCCCTGCGTTCTTGCTACTTTCTTCCTCCTTTTCTGGTCCAGCTCAACAAATAGTCATTTTTACAAATTCTTGCCCTATTCCCCTCTCTTAACTCCTTACTCCATCTCTCTCTCTTTCTTGTCTCAGGCATTTCCACATCTACAATAGACCCAACCAGTATGAACCTATTTTCTAAGTTTTCAGCGACCTCAGAAGAAGGTTTTGGTACAGAAGTTACCTGTTCAGAATCAGAAGACCAAGTTTCTTCCCCCTCAGTCATAGACTTGAAAGAGTCATCGGAAATTTGGGAATGGTTTTGAAAGGGAGGGGATGGCTTGAATTAACTTTTAGTTTTGAATAGACGGTTAAGGCTTCCCTAGAATCTAGGTATTTTAATTTGGTGAGGATTCTTGTTGAAACAGAACTAGTTCAAAGTTAAATGGATTGGCTTTAAAAAGATTTTGAGTTTGGGCAGAGTTCTTCTGGTGATTTAATTATTAGTATTTCAAAGTGTGCAGAGTGTAGAACACATACCTCGCCTTTCAGATGAACCAGCATGATGAACCAGGTTCATCATTTCAGAATCCTCTTGATCAAGCCTCAATTTGCAAAGATAGAAAAAATTTCATTTGTGATTAGTGAGTCATATCAGAACATGGCATAAGAGTATACTTTTTACAGTATGAGACTGAACAATTGTTAATCTGATTATTTACACAAATTCTTGATTTTCTAGCCAAATTTTTTTCATTTTTCCTTCTTCCTTTTTTTCATGTACATTTTGAACTGGTTCAATCAGGTGATCTTAATCATCCCTAATAGTAACTTGTTCCTTTCAAAATGCTCTCTACTCAGTGCTTTTGTAAGGAAATCAGCAATTTGTTTATCAGTAGCAAAAAACTCAATAGTGGTCAATCCCACAATCCATTAATTGTTGTTTCATCCACAACATGAGGCGACAACAATACACTCAGTTTCAGCAGTAGATAAGCCCTCAGAATTTTACTTTTTTGGTGGCCCAAGATAAAACACATGAGCCAATAAAGTATGTCATACCTGAGGTGCTCTTTCTATCCACAAGAAAAGCTGCACAATCAGCATCATCATATCCCACTAAGTTGAAATTACTACCTTATGTATACCATAGACAAAGGTTAGTGGTGCCTTTTAGGTATCTCAAGATCCTCTTGACAGGTGTCAAGTAAGATTCTTTTGGATTTTCTTGGAATCCAGCACAAATACCTACACTGAAAATAATGTCAGGTCTACAAGAAGTGAGATATAACAAAGAGCTTATCATTCCCCTATACATCTTCTAATGAACTGATGAACTGGGTTCATCCATATCCAATTTCGTGGATGTTGCATAGGAGTGTCAATTTCTTTGGATGTTCCTTCCTGGTTTTGTTAATGAAGAATAGGTTCATGGACATGTTCCCTCGAGGTTTGAGGATCGGTTCCTCTCTAGACAGTTCCCCCTGTCACGTTGCCCTGGGTGGATGAACCTGTTCCATCACCTGTTCTGTCCTCTAGTGTTGCTTTAGTTTGGACTGAGTTTCTGACCAGCCCAATTTCTTCATTATCTTGTTCATTACCAACCCTAGTGATTTCACATTTCTTTCCATTTCCAAAGGAGACATTTCCTCCTTTGAGGTCCTCAAGTGAAAGGAACTAGTCCATGTTGCCAGTCATGTGTTTTGAGCAGCCACTATCCATGTACCATATTGGCATACTACCTTTCACTTGAATCTACAAAAAAAAATCAGGGGTTAGTCTTAGGAACCCAAACTAGTTTGGGTCCCTTTTTATAAGCAAAAAGATGAATTAAATTCTTTTTTGCCCAACTTGGTAGCCAATTCTTCCCTCGAACAAAACTTTTGTTCTTTTGACTAGCCTTTTCTTTTGCATTACATTCACTTTTAAAGTGACCAGTCTTACCACAGTGAGTACAAATCTTGTTCTCAGGAAGAGTGAGGTACTTGCTTTTAGGATCCCACTTAGGCAGCGGATTCCTAAAGCCAAGTCCTCTTCTATTGCTACTATGATGTTCCTGTAGCCATGTCAAAGCATCAGAGGACCTGTTCGATTCACTAGTTCTATCTAGTTCATGCTTGACCTTGCTTAGATCCTCCTTAAGGACTCTTATCTGCTCATCTCTTTTGTTCAACTCGTCTTTCATTTTTCCTAGGTTTTATTCTAATGTGAGTTGTGTGTGGTCAACTTTGTTTTTACCTGTTCCTAATTTCAGTTTTAGATTTTTAGATCTTAGCTCTAGGACAGTGGTGTCAAGTTCATGAACCTGGTTCTTTAACTCATCCTTTTTACTATCACTTTCACTAGCCCTAAGTTCCAGATTTTTGTACTTAGCTTTCAAAATCACACACTCCTTAGACAGTTGTTTCTTTTCATTGTTTAGATCCTCAGATTCATCAATGAAATCCATGAGTAACTCAGATAGCCTTTTCTTTAGACAAAAGTTTAATCTTGTCTTTGAGATGAATTATACTTACCTCATATTCCTCATCGGATTCTCCAATTGCCATAAGTGATTGTTCATACCCATCTTCATCATCTGACTCCTAATCTGAACTTTCACCCCAAACAACAACCATTGCCTTTGTTGATGTTTTGTTTTTCTTGGGTTGAACCTGTTCCTTCTTCCTGTTCCTTCATTCAACTCTTTCCTTCTTCCATTCAATTTCCCATTGAGGGCAGTTTTTTATGTGGTGATCAGTCTTGCCACACTTGTAACACCCCTCATTTGTTTGTTTTTCAGGAAACCTTGGTTTGTTGTAGCTTCCACTTCTTGAAGGAACCTTTGCTCTCATTAGGTACTTCTTGAAGTCCTTTGTGATCATGGTCATTTCATCCTCCTCCAGATCAGCTTCTTCAGTGATTCTGAATGCAAAACTCCTTTCCTTATTGGGACCATCCATCTTCATAGTTTGCCTTTTAAGTTCATAGGCAGAGAGATTTCCAATCAGCTCATCCAGTTTAAGAGTTGCAATGTTCTTAGATTCTTGAATGGCTGTAATTTTGCTTTCCCAAGATACTGGCTACCCTTGTCAGAATTTTCTCAACCTTTTCTTCTTCAAGAATGACCCTTCCAAGAGACTTGAGTTCATTGGTCAGTGTAGTGAACATTGTATACATCTCTTGGATGGTCTCTTCTTCCTTCATGGTGAAATTCTCATATTGCGAATATAGAAGAGTTCCTCTTGACCTCTTCACTTGAGGTGTTCCTTCATGAGCCACTTGCAAAGTGTCCCAAATTTCTTTGGTAGTGGTACAACTTTGAATTCTGCTATACTCATCTGGATCGAGTCCACACACAAGCCACTTCTTGGCCTTAGCATTTTTCTCCCACTTTCTCAAATCCTCAGCAGTGCACTCAGCTCTAGTCTTTGGTACATCTACTCCTTCAGCAGTCTTCTTTGTGAAGGCTAAAGGACCGTCAGTGAATATGTCCCATAGTTCATAGTCTTCTCCAATTAAGTGATCCTTCATCCTGTTCTTCCACCAGGAGTAATACTTGCCATTGAAGAGTGAAGGCCTAATAGTTGATTCTCCTTCCCAGTTCCCAGGTGGAGCACTCATCTTGATCTTTTCCTAAGGTGATAGCCTCTTCAAGGATAACCCGCTCTCATACCAATTGATGTTTTAGACGTCAATACCACACAAGAATATAGGTTAAATATGTGGTACCCAATTTTTCGAGTGCTGTCTCACAAGAAGAACCTGGTTCTTATTTGTGTTCCAACTTCTACTGGTGCGGAATAATAAAAGCAGTAAAGTAAAAACACAGAGATTTTTACGTGGAAATCACATGGCCCAAAAGGTGAAAAAACCACGACCTACTCCTCAGTAGGATTTGCTCAAACTCTTCACTAAAAACTCTGAGCCAAACGGACTTACAAAATAAACTCTTTTGTAATCCTAGGACTAACTCTAATCCCTTTGTATCAACTAGCCTCTAGCTAATTTCTACAAGCTTCAAGTTAACTCTAACTTGAACAATGTGTACCTATTACAATTGCTTCTAAGAAAGCTGATAAGATACAATATTAAAACACCTACTACAACCAACTAGACTCAATAAACAAACAAATGAAACTGGTTCTTCTAGCTGGTCTGTAGCTCCAGATTTGCACTCTCCAATTTGGCTCGAACTGCTTGCAAAATTTCTTCACAAATTTTGCTCTCAATTCTTAATAAATTTCTGCTTTTGTGCGTCTACATATCATAAGAACAATCAGCAATTTATATGATTTAGTAGATAAGGAATTAACTAGAATCCTAATGCAACTCTTCCTTGGTGAAAGAGTTCTAGTCAAACTCAACTCCTAAATCCTTCCTTATCTTAGATTCTGTTCTAATTGAATAAAGAGTCTTTCTCCAATTTCGTTTTTGCAATCTTTTCGATCAGAAGATATCTCAATTGTATCAGAATACATTTATCTCTTGCATGTGCATCTCATGTGCTTTGACTATGCTGGTCTATGTCACCTGTGATGGACCTGGTTCATCTCGGAGTTCCTTTGTCAATCTTTAAAACTATTTCCTTTCTTAGGCCAACACATAGGCAATTTAATAAAATCAGGGGTAAGAAATATCAACTTTTTTCACATTTAACACCTTAAGTCTCCGTCATTTTGAATAGAAAATTTAAATCCATAGGCCCATAAGCAGGAAATGATTACAGAAAGTACGCAGCAAATATCATGTGCAAGAAATGCCGAGGGTCGAATGGCGCGGACCAACAATAATAAAATGTGCACTGCCGAAGGGTCGAACGGCTCGAACCATAGATGCATCTATTTCCCCCGCTCGCGAATCGATCATGCGACGCGGTCATATATAAATAACAGAGGTTCCCTAATCGCGAATCATCCATGCGACTCAGGTGGTCATATATACAAAAATTCAGATAATTGATCCGCATTTTTATCAGGAAACCAGTTTCTCAAGGAAATGATAAAATTCTCTTTAATTGAACATGAAGATAGTTTTTAAATCATTTATGGAAATTCATTTGCCTAGTTTAATAATGTTTAAATATTATAACTTTGTCAGGGATGCAATTATCCACGGAAGGATCAATTCCCTTTCTAAATGATTAAGAGAAGTAAACTCTAACCTTCTCAGGTAGTCACTTACTAATTCGCTAGTATTAGCAGTCTAACATTATTGGAAAGATCTCAAGTATAACACGTAAGGCATGCTAGTGGGTCCTAGACTACCCGGACACAAGCATAATAGTAGCTACGCACGGACTCCCGTCATCTCATACGTACGTAGCCCGCAAATGGTAGCACATAATTAATTAGTTCACCTATGGGGACAATTCCCCCTCACAAAGTTAGAAAGGAGACTTACCTTGCTCCGAAGATTCATAACCGGCCTCCAAGCCCTTCTGACGACTCCAATTGATTTACCACGCCCCGGAACTATCCAAATAATGGCAAACAAATGATAATATACTCTAATGCTTGTTAACAATTCAAATTATATAAATTCCGAACTCCGCTCAAAGAATTGACCAAACTGCCCTCGGGCCCATGTTCCCGGATTCTAAAATTTCTCGAAGATTAACTCTACCCATAGTATTACTAGTTCAAATATACAATTTACACTAACTTTAATGCTCAAGTTCGTTGAAATAAAATCCAAAAAGCAAAATTCTAGGTTTTCTTCCAAATCCCATAATTTCCACAAATTCCCACACTTAAATCTGAATCTAAACCATGTATTTAATTTGAAATGAGTTGGGATAACTTACCTTGTGATTCTTGAAGAAACTCTCCCCTTGAAGCTCGCAAAAATAGCCACACCAAATGAGAGAAATGAAGGAAATGGCCAAATTCCCCGTTTTTAAACAATCTGACTAGGCCCCTTTTCACACCTGCAGTCCAATAGCCGCTCCTGCGGAAAAACCATTGCAGGTGCGGCTCTAACTCAGCCCAACGACCCTCGCACCTGCGACCATCCCCTCCGCACCTACGCACTCGCAGGTGCGGAAATTGCATCGCACCTGCGCTCCCAGGCAAATTCTCGCACCTGCGGCCAAAGCCTCGCGGGTGCGGTCGCACCAGACACTGGCAACTTCAGCTCCTCTTCAACTTTAAAATTAGATCCGTTAACCACCCGGAATCCATCCAAAGCCCCCGGGACCCCGTCCAATCGCACCAACCTGATCCAAAACATAATTTAAACTTGCTCGATGCCTCAAATAACATCAAATAACATCGAAACAACGAATCACACTAAAATTCAAACTTTATGAACTTTGAATTTTCAAACTTCTAGATCCGATGCCGAAACCCATCAAATAAAGTCCGATTGAGCCCAAATTTTGCACACAAGTCGTATTCGACATTACGTACCTGCTCCAACTTTCGGAATCGCATTCCGGCCCCGATATCAAATTTCACACTCCCAGTCGGATTCCTCAAAAACCTTCAAATTTCTATCTTTAGCCATATGACTTCAAAATAACATATGGACATCTGAATTCACTTCCAATCGCGCTCCCAACTCCGGAATCACCATACGGAGCTATTCCCAAACTCGAAATCCCAGACGGATATTTATATCACTGAAATGCATTTCAACCCAGACTTATGAAATTCCTTCTAAAATGCTGGCTTCCATAATATACGCTGAAATGCTTCCGGGTTATCCAAAATCCGATTCGAACATATACCCAAGTCCGAAATCATCATACGTACCTGCTGGAACCTTTAAATCCTAATTCTGAGGTCATTTACTCAAAATTCCAATCTTAATCAATTCTTCTAACTTAAGGCTTCTGAAATGAGAATTTTCTTTCAAAATTAACTGTAAACATCTCGAAACTCGATTACGACCACACCTATAAGTCATAATACTTGAAATGAAGCTGCTCGTGGCCTCAAAACTACCGAACGACGTGCTGGAGCTCAAAACGACCGGTCGGGTCGTTACATTCTCTCCCACTTAAACATACATTCATCCTCGAACGTGCCAAGAACTGCTCAGGAGTTATCTGAAATCACTGTTTAACACCTCGTGCGCCTGCTCGTGCTTGCCACAACCCAGTTGAGCACATTAGCTTGATCAAATCTGAAGATATCCTCTTTTATCCATACAATAAGCTCAAAACCCAGTTCCAACACCTGAAATCCTCCGCCAAAGATTTTTCCAATATATAAACATCGTATCAACTACCACACGGGGTACGAAAACATGACTGCATACCTTTGCTGAATTTATACACCACATATTTGATCATCCAACCACAATGACATTCCGTGAACCTTAATAGACATACTTCTACGAATCTGATGCTCCCAATGCACCTTATGATATATATATACATCATGCTGTAATGCTAGTCATACCACAACAACGGAGGAGATGTGTAGAAATTCATAACCTACTGCAGAGTTAACCAAACATTGAATCTTTCCTCTTGACTAAAACCATCATCTCATTACGAACAAAATAATGGTAATTTTCCCTTAATGTACTTCACAAAATATTATCGCACTGATCCCTGATACAATAATCTCGCCTCACCTAGTATGAACTGCTCATGCAACAAATCACCCTAGACATGACCAACAGTCTCATACGATGCCACAATGCACCAATAGGCCACAACTCGAACATGATACATAAGGAAATGACTCAGGAAGGGACTACTCAATTCACACAACTAACATGGATTTCCTTAGAAAATAGGAAGCAAAACACGAGGAAATAGGTATAAGAACCTTACTCAACATCACACTATTGCGACGTGTAACCCGATCCAAATAACATACCCGTGGCGGCGTGCCACCCGATCCCATCATAAAATTCACATAAGGAGATATACTCGGAGCTGAATTACTCACGATTACAAATTATTGAACATCGGTCACAAGCACGCTAAGTGCATAACTGTTAGAGCCATATGCTACAAAACGTAAGCATAACTGAGGTGCGTTATATATACTCTGAATCTCAAGATTTCTCCTACTCACATAACATCATCACTACACGGACACTCAACACATAGGGATCTATCAAGCCGTTTCACACCTCACACGGCTCAATCATAATATACATGAATTTGACGAAGACGAAACAACATCTGATATTCCAACACCCCTCCTTGAGGAGCGCTTTACTGAAAGGAACACACTTGATTCACATGGATCCCACAACCACATCGAATCCATTCACAACCCTCAAGCCGATCCCGCTCACACTGCACTAGGCTAATAGCTTTACCTGGGTCCATAATAACCTACTCCCTCTCATAACACGCAAGAACAACCATCATAGCCGGGTCAAACACCCCACAATCCGCAACCAACTGAACTGAACGCCTTCCAGGCATAAATTCTCAAATAAGAAATTTTTAACTTCCTTATACTTGGTCTATCAATCAGGTGACTACATGTCTCACTTATACAATCTTCCCGTGGTCACGCTCCCATGACCTTTCACACGAGGTAACAAGTCTGCACATCCATACCACAGACCACACTAACATTGTAAAACAAATCAAGAACCCATAACCAGGATACAAAGCCTCTTTCACCAAACACCGATCTCAGGTGACGCTGAAAACAATACCAGTTTACTCTAAACATTCGACCTACTGAAGAAATCACTAGTTTCCTTGCTTATCCGAGCTCATGACATCCTTGTTAACACCAAACCGCAATCTCGATTCTTACTCCCAGTCGCATACTGTCTGCTGCACCTATCACGCCAATATGAGATAGCGCAAGAATTCCGTCATAACTCCTGAACCGCTAATAGCGTGAGCACCTCATCATATAGAAACCTTTTACTTACCTCAATTCAAGAGAACCATAACAACACACAAGTGAATTCTCACAATCACCATACATGAAAATCCTTAAGTAGTGGTTTGTACCACCATAACCTTTTCGGGACCCGCCTACACCCGACATGCCATAATACTTGAATGCTTACAAATAAAAGTTGTTACGACGGCCGACAAGCCTTGCACATACCGACACAATCCACACGCATTACTCAATCATACTGAAGAAACTGATCACTGACGTACATGTGCCATTTCAATCATGGCTAACCAATCTATCTTCTTTTAATTATCCTTAATTACCTCAGAAATAATAGTAACCTCATTCATCACATAACCAACTCAATCATCGCTCATTCCGAGTGGCCTTGACTCACGAGACCATGCGGTCTCAATCCTGCAAACCGTCTCATACCCTCCTGATAATCTTCATACAATCCGCAGTTTATTTCTCTCACTCCTCTAATACTCTTCTGCACACTGAAAATAACATAGAACACTCCAAACATTTTCCCCTTTCTCAGAAATTACGCTGCAAAAGCTTGATTCTTAATCATACTGCTGCTTGAAACCCTTAAACACCGCATTCTTAACTTCGAATTCATTAGGACCACTATTGAGAGTCACCCACTCTGACAGGCCCCGAATACAATCAACTCAAAGGCTCTTCTAGCACATGAACACCTTCTCAATGAAGCATGTGATTGAGTCACTACCCTAACAACTCGCATATGCCCTAAGCATAAATTCTGAATCTTCCCAAGCCTAACCCTTGTCCAATAGGGCCAACTTTTGCACGTATTTATCAAATCCCATGCATAATTACCATTTTAATCCTTTCCCCTTAGTTGAAATAACTTGCCAATACGCCGACAATCCGCAACCCCCATGAGAAGATAATCCTGCAGCCCAATTGCAGGTAGTGGGACTCTCCCACTTAGCCTGAAGCTACTCCTTGCACCACTCTAGACCCCACCAAAATTCTTTCTTCATTGCTGACATGACCTTTCTCAACCAACCCGTCAAATTCTTCTAATTTCTCTTGTTAGCACTTCGTGAATACTCAAATTCTCTAGCATCATTCACATATTCGGCCTCCTACCGAATAGCCACTAGAATTCCTCGCAGAAACTTGCCAACCACACAACCGCTAACTTACTCACAGGATATAACCCACATGTGGAAATCACCAACTGACACCTTTAAGCGACGTTGTACTGCACACTCTCTACAACATCAATACCCCATCCTAAGCATGTTCTCATTCACCAACTTTACCAGTCCGTCTGCTCCTCATGGACATCTACTAAATGCGTTTCTATATCTTCTAATTCACAACTATGTCGCCGCTCTCCCACTTTGGTCAAACTCCCTCTCTACGCGACTGCTCGACTTCCGCTTCTTACACACCTGGCCTCCTAGAATTGGAACCACCGCCTATCATTTCTCACATATCTTCCTTCATCGTATGCTGCCCAATTGCTGCATCAATTCAATATCATTCTATGTAGCTCTTAAACCAGCAGATCACCACGACTTCAAACTCTCTAAAGATCATCTTTCTAGAGCCACCTTCATTAGAAATAACTATTCGGTCCTGAACCACCGCACACCACCATCTCTGACAACCACTTCTTTAATACCACTTCACAACACTCTGACCCTATTCAACCGAAGATTTATAACACCGGTGAACTTAACACATTCTATTAGATCAAAATCAACGATACCACATCACAGATGAAAACTCCACCTCGCTTGATAACACCAAATCTTATTACATTATCCCCCAGACTTGAACATTCATAGTCTAATTTCCCTTCCTCCGCCGGAACTAAAATACTGAAATCTCAAAATTTCGCTCTGAGAAGACCTGCATTCAAGTCATTCATTACCCCGACATATGGGCAAGCATTCTACCATCATATCAACACCGCGCGATAACCAATCATAGGCATCATAACAATCTGAGCATAGCCTCAAAGTTCTCAGAAACACAACTACTGAGCTGAAACAACATAATATTCTTCTGCAGGGCAACAACAACAACCCCAACCAACTACACATGGAAAACATCTCGCACCATATCCGTAGAACCATTTCAATTCCTCAAATCCACGATTCATAGCAAGCGCTTCGCGACGTATAAGATTGAGTAGGAAGAAACATAGGCATAAGCCTCAAAGGAATCAAATCGCACGATGAGGAATCAAGAAGGGAAGTACTCCTAACAACCCTGTAGCCTCTCGAGTATAAGTACAGACGTCTATGTACCGATCCGCAAGACTCTACTAGACTTGATCATGACTCGTGAAATCTAAGGGAACCTAGTGCTCTGATACCAAGTTGTCACGACCCAAAATCCATAAGGCCGTGATGGCACCGGACACCACTATCAGGCAAGCCAATCATTAATTAGTTGATACAAATTCCTGTTTTTAACATATGTTTTTAAATCGTTACCTTTCACTTCATTATATAATAACTGAACAAAATCCACTAAGTAAATACGATGGTTTAATATTCCATTTTAATAAAATACATCCCAAAACCCGGTGTCACAAGTGCATGAGCAAATTCTAAGAATTTTTACAAATACTACAAAGCTTGTCTGAAATACAAATTTGGACAAGGAATTTAAAAATGAAAATACAATACATAGAAGAAGACTCTGTCGGCTGCGGGTCATCTCCGGGTGATACAGCTCGTCTAAGTCTCCAAGTCAGCCGTACAAGTGTAAGAGTACCTGTGCAACAAAATGCACAACAAGTGTAGCATGAGTACGAAAAACAACGTGTACTCAGTAACTATCCCGCCTAACCTCAGAGAGGTAGTGACGAGAGGTCGAATTTGACACTTGCTAGAGGTCAATTTAGTATGATCAAGTAGGACACTAAGCATTAATATCATCATCAATTTAATAAACTCAGGGGTAAGAAATATTAACTTCTTTCACATTTAACACTTTAAGTCTCCGTCATTTCGATTAGCAAATTTAAATCCATAGGCCCATAAGCAGGAAATGATTTCAGAAAGTACGCAGCAAATATCATGCCCAAGAAATGCCGAGGGTCGAATGGCGCGGACCAACAATAATAAAAATGCACTGCCGAAGGGTCGAATGGCTCGAACCATAGATGCATCTATTTCCCCCGCTCGCGAATCGATCATGCGACGCGGTCATATATAAATAATAGAGGTTCCCTAATCGCGAATCATCCATGCGACTCAGGTGCTCATATATACAAAAATTCAGATAATTAATCCGCATTTTTATCAGGAAACAGTTTCTCAAGGAAATGATAAAATTCTCTTTAATTGAACATGAAGATAGTATTTAAACCATGTCGGTAAATTCATTTGCCAAGTTTAATAATGTTTAAATATTATAACTTTGTCAGGGACACAATTATCCACGGAAGAATCAATTCCCTTTCTAAATGATTAAGAGAAGTAAACTCTAACCTTCTCATGTAGTATCAATTCAATAGTATTAACAGTCTAACTTTATTTGAAAGATCTCAAGTATAACACGTAAGGCATGCTAGTGGGTCTTAGACTACCCGGACACAAGCATAATAGTAGAGTCCAAAAACGACAAGTGCACGTCTTCGTGACTTGTTTCAAGATAAATCCATAAATATTAAAAGCGGCTAAAAATTAAAAAGGCTAAATGCACAATAGGCTAAAAATATGTAAATAATCAGATAACCAGGAAAAATATCAATTGTTAAGCGACCGTGCAAGAACCACGGAATTCGGGAGAGCCTAACACCTTCTCCCGGGTTAACATAATTCCTTACCCGAATTTCTGGTTCGCAGACATTTCAAACAGAGTAAAAAGTTCCTCGATTTGGTATTTTAATAAATAATTGGTATCCCAGAACAACGTCAAAAATTCGGGTGGCGACTCTAAAACTAAAATAAATCCCAAATCCGAATAATGTCACTTGAATTGGAAAAACTCTCTTATCCCACCCTTAACGGAGGAGGAAAAAAGAGGTGTGATAAACTCCAACACCCACTTCCCTTCCCCCCCTACCCCCACTCCCGCACAAGAAGTTTTTTATTTTCTTTTAGTAATTTTTAAATTTCTGTTTTTTTCTGAACCCCCCCCCCCCCCCTTCTTCCCCAGGAAAAATTATTATTTTTTATATATTTCAGTTTTACTTTTTTTATATTTCGGTTTACAGGTTAAAATTTTTACAAGTTCCAATGTTATGAGTTCATAGGTTTATGTGTTTCGAAGTTTACGGGTTTAGAAATTATAAAGTTTACAGGTTCGAAATTCCGCGGTTTCGAAATTTTTACGGTTCAGAAGTTTGTGAAATTTGTGGGTTCGAAAGTTTATGGCTTCATGTTTATTGTATCAAAATTATTTATGAATACTCTTGGGAAAATGTTTTCCTTGATTTGCATACAAAACACCGGAAAATGAATAAGATTACTACTTTTTTTCCAAGTAAACATTTTCTTGGAAAACATTTTCCGTTATTCCAAACACACTCTAAGTTTTAGAAGCTCATGATTTGCACTACCAGTACTAGGGTTATTGTATAAGAATTCAGTTATTTCCTCATTTATTTCCTGTTAATCTCAGTTGGATTATGTTTATGGATAATTTGCTTACCTAGTGGGTTGGGTTATGTTCCATCACAATTAGTTGAATTTTGGGTCGTGAGAGAGGCCATCGGGTATACTTGACAATGTACTTGTGAAGGTTAGGAAGTTTCTGTTCCTCGACAGATTTTGTCATTCTGCACTACCAGGTTAATGAGGAGTTTCCCATAATTTTTCGAAGGTCGTTCTTAGCCACAAACAAAGCTTCAATTGATTGTGATACTAGGGAGATAAAGATGATACTAAATAACACAGAAATAACATTTAAGTGCAAAAGTCCATGCGCCGACCAGAGTGGGTTTTGGCTGTCTCGTGAACTTAGAAGAGGTATATGGTGAGGATTTAGTAGAGTGGGTTTTATCTCTTTAAGTCCAAGGGTACTAGAAAAGAGAGCTCCAATTCGTGCCTTTACACTTAGAATAAAGAAAGACCCCTCACCTAATCCATCGATCGTAGAGCCACCACATTTGGAGGTGAAACCCTACCGGGTTTGCTTTCTTGGGACCTAACTCAACTTTACATGTTATTATCTCATCTGGTTTGTTAGATGTGCAGGTAGAACAGCATTTGTAGTTCCTGAAAGAGTACAAGACTGTAATTAGTTAGACCATATTAGACATAAAGGGCATCAACCCAACACATTGCATGCAAAAGATTCTACTTGAAGATGGTCACAAACCTTCCAGAAAACATCAAAGAGGGTTGAACTCAAATATGAAATAAGTGGTGAAGAAAGAGGTGAACAAGTGGTTAGATGTAGGAATCATTTTCCCCATCTCAGACAGCAACTAGGTGAACCCAGTTCAATGTGTTTCAAAGAAAGGTGGAATGACTGTAGTGCAAAACGAGAACAACTAGTTGATCTCAATAAGAATAGTCACCAGATGGCGAATCTTTATGGACTACAGAAGATTTAACAAGGCCACCCAAAAGACCATTTTCCCTTACCGTGCATTGACCATATGTTAGAAAGATCCCGCTTTTACTTATTGGATGTATACTCGGGGTATAGCTAGATCTATATTGACTTACAAGATAGAGATAAAACTTCGTTCACCTATCCATATGGCATCTATGCATTTCGGAGAATGTCGTGTGGTCTATGCAATGCACCTGCCACTTTTCAAATGTGCATGATGGCCATCTTCACTAATATGATAGAGGATATAATGGAGGTTTTGATGGATGATTTCTCATTGGTGAGGAACGCATTCGATGAATGCCTTATAAATTTTATAACAGTGTTAAAGAGGTGTACGGAGAGTAATCTCGTGCAAAACCAGAAAAATGTCTTTTCATGGTACATGAATGTATAGTCTTGGGACACCTAGTGTAGAGTAAGGGCATTGAAGTAAACCGTGCTAAAGTTGGTGTTATAGAGTAGTTGTCACCACTCACTTCCATCAAAGCAATAAGAAGTTTGATTGGGCACGCCGGCTTCTATAGACAATTTATAAAAAAGTTCCAAAATTGCTAAGCCTTTGCGTAAATTGCTAGAAAAAGATCACCCCCTTTGTGTTTTCTAATGATTGTCGAGTAGCTTTTGAGGAGTTGAAGAAGAGGTTGGTGACTGCACCAATTATAGTTGCACCTGACTGGGAACAAGCATTTGAGCTGATGTGCGATGCAAACGACTATGCTATGGGAGCAGTTCTTAGGTAGCGAAAAGATAAGTTCATGCACCCAGTCTACTATGCAAGTAGAACCTTGAGTGGTTCCCAACTAAACTACACTGTGACTAAGAAAGAGATGATAGCAGTGGTGTTCGCATTCGTCAAGTTCAAGTCACACCTAATAGACTCAAAGGTAAGTGTTTATATTGACCATGCTTCTCTCATGTACTTAATTGAGAAGAAGGATTCAAAGTCTCACATGATACGATGAGTGCTACTACTATAAGAATTTGACTTGGTAATCTGTGACCTAAAGGAAATGGAGAACCAAGTAGTTGATCACTTGTCTAGGCTTTAAGAAGCTCAAAAGAAGGTTGAGGTAGAAGAGATCGTGGAGCATTTTCCAAATGAAAAACTATTAGACACAAGCCTCAAGTGGAACCTTGGTATACAAATACTGCAAACTATCTGGTGAGCGGTATTGTTCCCTATGACTTGTCCTTTGTTCAAAAGAAAAAGTTCTTTTGCGATTGTCGTATGTATTTGTGGGATGAGCCTTGTTTGTTCAGGATTTTATAGATAACATTATCTAGGGGTGTATCCCCGAGACACACCAGTCTTCTACTTTGCAGGCATATCATGCTTCACCATATGGTGGTCATATTGGAGGGGTAAGGACAACTGCTAAGGTGTTAGAGTCGGGCTTCTACTGGGACAACATTGCTCAAAGATGCACACTTCCAAGTAAAGGATGTGATGAATTCCAACTGACATGGACTATTTTCTATCGACATGAGATGCCTATGAATCCAATTCAGGATGTGGAAGTATTTGATGTATGGGGAATCTATTTCATGAGGCCTTTTATCAACTCATATGTTAACAAATACATACTTGTAGATATGGAATATGTATCGAAATAGGTAGAAGTTGTGGCACTCCTTACAAATGATGCAAAGGGAGTCATTGGTTTCTTAAGAAAGAACATCTTCACCTAGTTTTGAACTTCAAGGGAAATAATTAGTTATGGAGGCACCCATTTTTGCAATTGAGCCTTTGTAAAGTTGTTGGAGAAATATGGCGTTCACCAAAAGGTTTCCACTCCGTATCACTCACAAACAAGCGGGCAAGTAAAGGTGTCGAACAGAGAGATAAATAGTGTTTATACAAAGACCGTGAATGCCACAAGAACATATTGGGTGAGGAAGTTACATAATGCACTCTGGGATTATCGCATCGCTTTTGAAAGTTCGATTAATATGTCACCATACAAATTGGTATTTAGAAAGATGTGTCACTTACCTATGGAGTTGGAGCATAGAGATTTGTGGGCGTTGAGGCATCTGAATGTCGATATGGAAGTTGCGAGTACAAATAGAGTCGCACATTTTCACGAGCTTGATGAGTTATGTTATCATGCTTTTTAGAGCACAAGGCTATACCTGGAGAGAATGAAAATGATCCATGACGAGAATATTGTTTAGGGAAATTTAAAACTAGAGACTTGCTACTGTGTATAATTCTAGATAAATTATTTCTAGGCAAGTTGAAGTTAAGATGGTCAGGACCATTTCGTTTGCTAGAGGTACATCCTACGAGATCAGTTGCAATTGAGTCGGAAAATAGAACTCGCAGGTTTAAAGTCAATGGGGAAAGGTTGAGACAATGCCTTGGTATGGGAAATGAGAAAAAAGTTATATCAGTTATATATTTGAATGAACCCCAAGTGTTGGGTGAACCAAGATCGTGAGTAACTGCATCGTGCCCCGACATTAATTCATGCGCTTGTTAGGAGACAACCCAATTTTTATTTCTTTTGGTAGGGTTTTAGGTTTTTTTAGTTAGAGTAGTGTTTTTACAATTTTTATATATTTTCGTGTCGTGTAATTTCAAGTAGGTGTAGGCAAGGGTGTTTCAATGTAATGTACAATGGTTTGGTATTAACGACATAGCCTAAATCTCTATATAAAAAAGGGAGAAAAAGAAAAGTCTACTGCCCAGTTGGGCGCCCCGCACCGACCACAGCGCCAAAAGTCGGATGAGAGAGTAAAAGGCCATCCAGTTCGGCTAAAGGCGCTTTCTTTAGCGCTAGGCGCCGTCCACGACATTGAAGGCCGACCCGCGTAGGTTTTTGGCACAAACGTTTTGTGAAGGTTCAAACAATGCAAAGGCAAATGCAAAGCCTTCTATTGCTATCCCATTCACAAAGAAGCGCAAACAAGGTGAAGTTGTTTCAAGCAAATTGGGAAAAGTCAAGCAAGTTGTTGAGTCTTCTTACAAGCAGCCTCGTGTGCCTCGTCCAACCCTCTAATTGGACAGTGAAGATACAAAAATATGGTACTACTCTTTTGTTTTGTACGAGCGGCATATCTCGGAGGTAGGTATCAATACCACGGCTTTGGAGCAGCTTTTTTCCACTATTCTAGTGTGAATAAAGAAGTTGAAGTCGGGCCATTTTATAAAACGTCACGGGCTGAAAAATTGGAGCATGGTGAATTAATTATATTCCAATTGGAACACAAAGAAGTCGGACGCCTATTGAGAGGTTTATGGTTCAATTTTGCAAGCTAAAGACCTAAGTGATTTTTTGGGGGTTCCAAACCATGATCCGAGAATTTTTCAGAAGTTTGTTCGCATTCCAAATTACCAAACCATCAATCGGATGTTGTGTGGGGTGGACTCGATGGAGAAGCGGATTCGTTCACAACGACATGACACCCACAAGGAGATACGCCGGACTGACTTCAAGAAAACAACTTAGGTTTGGCAAAACTTTTTTCGTGCTCGCATTTTGCTTGATGAGCATACTTCAGGTTGCGCGAGAGCGAGGGTTTGTTCGATCTATTTTCTATAGATGGAAAACATGTCCATATTTGTTAGTTAATAATTATTGTGTCCTACCCTTTTGAATTTTTGAAATAATCAATCGTTGGCTAAATGTTGTAGATGTAGGTGTATGAGTTTATGACTTCAACAATAAGTAAGACGTAATAATTGAGGTTTGACTATAAATTCATGTTTTTTCATGTAAATTGCCTTGTATTATACCTCGATTTTGTTAAATTTAATGCGAATATTTTATGACTCAATCTTAATAATTATGTTTGAATGTGTAGGAGTAAATCATATGTGATATGAAAGGATTGCGTGCAAATTAAAGCCAAAATGGAAGAACTTTGAGGGAGTATGATTTTTGGCATCCAACTTGAAGCCAAGCTCCGTACAAAAGCAAAACGCAACACAAAACAGAGTTGGGCGCCCAGGTTGGCGCCTTGTGCCCTCCGTGGCGCCCTAGCAATAATCTGCTCCTATTTCAGCTAAGACTGGTCGTTTACACCCTACATGCCCCCAACATGTACAAAAGGGGTTCTAGACCTATTTCATAGAGGTGAGACATTACTGGAAAGGCAAAAAGGCTAAGAGAACACTTTGAAGTAGGAAATCACAAGAGGTTTCTCTCTGTTCTTCCTTAATATGCATTTTAATGCTTTCAAGTATTATCATGATTGTTAGTATGATTATGAGTAGCTAAACTTTCTTATCTAGGGATTGATGGAACATCGTGGAAGATGATTCTTCGTTGCGTTTAATATAAATATGCCATTGAATTTTTTTAACTTGTTCAACTATGGTATTATTGTTGTTGATTGAAAGGCCCTGAATTGACGGTGCCTTCAGTGTGTATTGCTTCGAAGAGTGTACATATTTAGGTGGTTGTTGAACAACACCACTCCTAACGCATGTGAGGAATCAATACAGCGATTTTAGAGGTAGGTTTAGGAATAATGAAACCTTGGTGTGATCTTAGTGAGCGATATATTAGTGCAGCTAGCGTAATTCGGGAGAATATGTTTAGTAAATTGTGATAGTTGCTCAAAAGAGAATTACGACACTTGAAGTACTCATGGTTGGTATAGAGGACTTAGACGATTATAGGAGGCATAACGGGAAAGATCCCGATGATTGGGGTGTAACGACCCGGTCGGTCATTTTGAGTGTTAGCTCATCGACCCCCCTAATAATTGTTTCCCCCGTGCTTGTATCTATTTTTGGGGCTCATCGTAATGATTATCTATGAATTCCGGAGAGTTTTTGGACAACATAATTCCTAAATATGAGTTTAAGTTTTAGAAATCGGACTATAGTTGGAACTGTGTGAAGACCGGTCCAGAATAGAATTCTGTCAACTCCGTTAGCTCCGTTGGGGGAATTTGGGGTTAGGAGCGTGTTCGGAATGTGTTTTCGAAGTCTGTAGTAGATTTAGTCTTGAATTGGCAAAAATTGGAATTTCGGCGATTTCGGCCGATATGTGAAATTTTGATATTGGGCTCGGAATGGAATTCCTAAAGTGCATGTAGGTCTGTAGTGTCATTTATGACCTGTGTGTAAATTTGAGGTCATTCAGACACGTTTTGACGTGTTTCAGCATCGGTTGTAGATTTTGGAAAAATTTCTAAGTCCTCAAGCTTGAATCCAGGTATAATTTGTGATCTTTGGTGTTATGTGATGTGTTTTGAAGACTCGACTATGTTTTGATGATTTTGACAAAGCTAAGGAGGAATTGACCAGAGCTCGGGAAATTTTTGCAAGAAATGCAGAAGAGCGAGCAGAGTTTGTTCAAAAGCTGAAAAGAAAATATGATCAAGAACTCATAGGCCTGAAAGAAAAGGTAGCCACCCTCGGGAATGAAATGGCTAAACAAGCAAAGAAGTTCAAAGCAGAAAGGCAACACTTTTATGCAATGATGGCTCAGTTGGAGGAAGATTTGCAACATTTGCAAGAGCAGAACCATAAGGATGCCCATGTTTTAGAGGCTAGATCTCAACAGATTGGGCGCTTACTCTAGGAAAAGGGTGTCATCAGACAAAGGGTCAGAGAAATTGCTGATTATGTTGTTACAAAATGCCAAGAGTGTGAGGATATGACCCAATCTACCTTCTTCGTTGCGGTGATGATCTTCGTCCTCCAGAAAATGGATAACTTGTATCAACTCCAGCAAGACATGGCACGCAGGCCCGTGGCCAGACCGACTGATGTCCCACGGCACCCTGGAGCAGTAGAAACACTTATGTATTCATGATGTTCTTTTTCGAGTCTGTATTTCGTTTTCCGTTTGTAGTCTGTTTAAGTCTACTTTAAGTCTGTTGTTGTTTTTAAATTTCCAAGAACGTATGTCAGAGTCTTTTGTAATGAATGAAATTAGAAGTTTTATTTTAATGAATGAAAATGCTAAAATCATAATGTTTATTTCTTTTTGTATTTATCCATGAACTACGTGATGATCTGATTCACACAGCGTCGTGATACGTAGGCAATCCACATAGGATTAGATCATAACCCTAAAAAAGGAAAATAATATAGAAGAAGAAAGAGAGAAAATTTTGAGAAAAAATAAAGGCAAAGGAAAAAAGAAGAGAAAGTTCAAATATGAGAAACAACAAAAGCCGGGATGAAACACTCGACCGATACAAACATGTAGAAGACGTTTAACTGCCTAGGTGCATTGCATACCCCCAACGTGCGATTCCCATGTGTTAAATGCCTCAATCTAACAGTTTTGTGGTGTCTCTCTATTAAAGGTGTAGCTTGGAAGGCGGTTGGTTAATGTGGTAATCTGGCTTTAAACCCATATTTCACAAGATCGAAAGGGAGTGTCGAAATGACGTCGGAAGGTCACCTGCCAATCAACAACTCCTCTGAGGATGACCCGAGCTCGGTCATCCCGACATCTGAGTCAGCCACGGCTGAAGAAAATAGAATACTGCATTGCCGCAAGTTGGAAATGTGGGACACCTGGTCTAATGGTAGGGAACCACCCAGCACCATCCCTGGTTTCCCCGAATAGATTCCCACGGGCGGAATTTCCAATATCCCTATAAGTTACCCAGCCACCCCGTTCGGGTACCCATCTATATCAGCTCACTTCGATGGAAGACCTTCTAAGGTTCCCCCACGGGCACTATTTTCAGGAGTATCCTCCAATATATTTACCGCACCACCAATCTCTGCCACGACACCACCAACAGTCTCTGGGAGAAGCTTTGAGCCGTCGGCTTTTACTTTCCAAACACCCTCCTTCCATCTAGACACGACTCATGTCACTTCGAACTCATACTCTAACAAAACCTCGGTACGAATCTACCGTGGGACAAGACAAAATTATAAAGAACCCCGGGCAGGAAGAAATTGCTCGAAAAATTAAAAGCAATGAGCAGAGTCTCAAAAACATACAAGGCCTGAGTGGCCAGAAAAGTGTTTCCTATGCCGACTTATGCATGTTTCCACATGTTCACCTGCCTCTCGGGTTTAAAACCCCCAAGTTCGAGAAGTATGATGGACACGGGGATCCCATAGCTCACCTAAAAAGATATTGTAATCAGTTGAGTGGAGAAGGTGTGAAAGAAGAGCTCCTAATGGCTTATTTGGGAGAGAGCTTATCTGGAATCACGTCCGAGTGGTACATGGACCAGGATATTTCCTACTGGCACATATGGTACGACCTGACCCGGGACATTTTCAGACAATTTCAACATAACGTGGACATAGCGCTAGACAGGAATTCTCTGTCCAGCCTCAAGAAAAAATTATCAGAAAGCTTCAGGGAATACGCTATCAAGTGGCGTGACCAAGCTGCCAGAGTAAAACCTCTGATTGACGAGACAGAAATGGTCAACGTCTTCTTACAAGCTCAGGTGGCTGACTACTTCCATAATATGATGTCCGCAACGGGCAAGCCATTTGCGAAAGCTATAACAATTGTAGAGATGGTTGAAAATGATATGAAAATCGGTCGCATCTTGAGTTAGTCGGCCATAAAAGCAACTTCCCAGGCAATCCAGAGTGGGTCAGGGAGTGCATCTAATAGGAAAAAGAAAGAGTAAGCGGCAATGATGGCCTCCAGTATAATGAACTCCCGTCAGCCCCAAGGCTATTTTTCTGATAGCCCACGACGTTACTATCCCCACCAAGATGCGGTGTATGCCGTGATGCCTTAACCCTACCCAATATTGAATGCTCAGTCGTATGTTCGGGCCCAACAACACTATAATCAAAACTGAGCTCCACCACCCAGAAACAACCCTCCTCACCAAGCTCAGTATAATCCTCGCCCTCCACAAAATAATCCCCGGGAGCCACCCAGAAGAACCCACTTTACACCAACTAGGGAATCATACTCCAGCATTTTCTCGAAGCTGGTCAAAATGGGTCTGATGCAGCCTGTACCCCAAAACAGGCAAAACCGAGAATCCCCATTTTACCGAACAGGTACTCGATGCGCCTATCACTCAGGGGTGGAGGGACATGATACTGCAGATTGCTGGACCCTCAAGCGGCCAGTTGAGAGCTCAATAGAACAAAAGAAGGTGGTACTAAGGGATGAAGAAGTTCTTAACGTGACCAATAACCCATTGCCTCGTCACAATAACAAGTCGATTATTGGTATGATTTGTGAAGACCAAGATTTTGATCTAGCCCTAAAAGCTATCATCGCCATTGCCGATGTGGAGAAAAGGCCCAAAGCAACACCCAAGCAAGCCAAAAAGGTAAAGAAAATCGACTCTGTTCCTCGGACCACGGGAAAGGTTGAAACCAAGACAAAGATGGCGCCTTCTAAAGATGAGTCCCCAGGGCACCCAGAAGAGAAAAACCTGTGTTAAACCCTCCCAAAAGATGGCAGCAAAACAAGGCTATGCTAAATGTTCCGAAGATGTACATACCGAAGGGGACGTATGCGGCGCGGGGGCCAATAATTTCACCAAGGTTGAATGAGCCTGTGGTTATTAGCCGCGCGTCACAGAGTCCCATAAAGGATACCACTACCGTTCCCTGGTAATACAACAAAGCGGTGGTGACGTAGAAAGGAACAGAGATCTTCGCGGAAGTGATTGAAGCAAACTCGTCTGAAAGATACCTCAACCTGAAGGAACTAAACAAGAACAAACAAAAGTGTTTTCTGCCTAAAAATTCGGTCAACGCCGAAGAGGTAGAGGAGTTCTTTAGAAAAATGAAAACTGTTGAATACGTTGTGATTGAACAGCTCAGAGAATCCCCCACTCAAGTCTCTCTTCTATCTTTGTTGATAAGCTCAAGTGCACATCAAACAGTTCTGATCAAAACGCTTAATGAAGCGTATGTTCCGGCCGAAACTACAGTTGAACAAATGGAAAGGATGGCGGAACAATTCTTCGAGGTAAACTGTATCTCGTTTAGCAAAAATGACTTTCCTCCGGAAGGGGCCTCCCACAATAAACCTCTCCACATAATTGTTAAATGTGAAGGGTACTATGTGAAGAGGATTATGGTGGATGGTGGATTTGGGGTCGACATTTTCCCTCTCTCAACCCCAAAAAGAATGGAGATTGGCACTGAGAGAATGAGACCCAAAAATGTGTGTGTTTGTGCGTTTGACGGCATTAAAATGGACACAATATGAGAAATTGACTTGGACTTGACTATCGACCCTGTAGACTTTGAAGTGACATTTCAGGTCTTAGACATGGATACCTCCTACAATTATCTCCTGGGAAGGTCCTGGATTCATGCCGCAGGAGCCGTGCCCTTGACCCTCCATCATATGGTTAAATTCGAGCACGAGGATCAGGAGATTGTGGTCCATGGAGAAGATGAACAATCTATTTACAGGGTTCAATCAGTCCCCTGCTTGGAAGCAAGAGAAGGTAGCGAGCATATAGTCTACCAAGCTTTTAAGATTGTGGTTGCGGACCAATGTGAGGAAGGGACCCCATGTCATCAACCCTTCTTGTCGAATGCATCAATCACGGTTTCTAGTGACATGAGTAAACATGGGTACGCACCTTGAAAAGGGCTCGGGGTATCCTTGCAAGGCATCACATAACCTATCTATTTGCCCGCCAGTGAGAAGTTCTTCGGCATAGGGTTTCAAGCTACTCCCGCTGACGTAAAATGGGCCAATGAATGTGAGAACAATGGTTGGGTGTTGTCTCAACCAATCCCGCACATCACCGAATCATTCGTCAAGCCAAAATACATATAGGAAGAAGAGGAAGTCTTCACGGCCAAGGAAATCGAAGAGATTTGTGGGGCAATGAGACAGATATTGTATGAAGCTCATATGGTCCAACCAGGAGAAGGCTCAAGCACTACTGAAGTGCAATATATGGGGCCTGATGCCAAGCTCAAAACTGGAAGGCTACTCAATTCCCCGTCAAGCAGGAGTCCCGGTAGTTCAGCCTTGCCATCCTTTATGCACTTCGAGTTATTTCAGGGTGTAACTCGAGTGTTTTTAGTTTATTGTTTTTTTTAAATTCTGATGTAAACCTCTGATGTTCAAACATTCAATGAAATAAAATTAATATTTCATAGTCCATGAATCTCTTTCTTTATTCTTCCTAACTTTTGTTATTTTCTTCTTATCTCTCTTTTCAGTTCTAATAATGCGGACTTTAATAACATTACATGCTTGCGGACTTCACGCCCAGATCTTGATACGCCGTCTAACGAAGAAATAATGAATCATGAACTGGAATATGAAGAAGATGAGGCTTTTAGGGAAATAAGTCGAGAATTTGAACGATTCGAGAATAAGCCTAAGACAAACTTAAACGAAACCAAACCGGTTAGATTGGGTAATTCAGAAGAGGTCCGAGAAACTATGATAAGTATCCATACTGATGAAAGAACTAGGGACGCTTTGATCTAACTTCTGTTCGAATTCAAAGACGTGTTTTCCTGGTCTTATGATGATATGCCCGGACTGAGTGCTGACTTGGTGGTGCACACATTGCCGACCTATCCAGGTTATCCACCCGTCCAACAAAAATAGAGGAAATTTAAAACAAACATTAGTGACAAGATCAAAGAAGAGGTCACTAAACAGTTAAAAGCTGGAGTAATCCGAGTGGTCCAATACACCACCTGGCTGGCTAATGTGGTCCCGGTACCTAAGAAAGACGGGAAAGTTCGAGTTTGTGTCGAGTATCGGGATTTGAATTAAGCAAGCCCCAATGGTAACTTTCCATTGCCAAACATCCACATCCTGGTTGACAATTGTGCCAAACATGAGATACAGTCTTTCATAGATTGTTACGCTGGGTATCACCAGGTTTTGATGGATGAAGAAGATGCAGAAAAGATGGCCTTCACCACACCTTGGGGAACTTACTGTTACCGCATCATTCCATTTAGTATGAAAAACGTCGGGGCAACCTATTTGAGGGCTATGACCGCCATTTTCCATGACATGATGCACCAGGAAATTGAGGTGTATGTGGATGATGTGATTATTAAATCTAGGACGCAAGACGACCATGTGCAACATTTGAGAAAATTCTTTGAACGTCTGCGTAAGTATGATTTGAAATTATATCCAGCCAAATGTGCCTGCGGGGTTCCTTCTGGAAAAATTGCTGGGGTTTATAATTAGTCGACGGGGCATCGAGTTGGACCCGACAAAGATCAAGTCTATTCGGGATTTGCCTCCTCCGAGAACCAAGAAAGAGGTTATGACTTTGCTGGGTAGGTTGAATTACATCAGCAGGTTCATTGCTCAGTTGACATCCACATGTGAGCCTATATTCAAGCTGTTGAAGAAAGATGCAGGAATTAAATGGACGGATGAATGACAAGACGCTTTCGACAAGATCAAAGAATATCTGTCGAATCCACCAGTGTTGGTCCCACCAGAACCAAGAAGGCCTTTGTTCTTATATTTGACGGTGTTGGAAAATTCCTTCGGGTGTGTTTTCGGGCAGCATGATGCGACCGGGAAGAAAGAACAAGCCATCTATTACTTGAGCAAGAAATTCACAAGCTATGAAGCCAAGTACACCTTGTTAGAAAGAACTTGTTGTGCCTTGACTTGGGTTGCTTAAAAGCTCCGGCATTACTTGTTGGCTTACACCACCTACCTCATCACTAGGTTGGACCCTTTGAAGTATATATTCCAAAAGCCAATGCCCACCGGGAGATTAGCAAAGTGGAAAATCTTGTTCACCGAGTTCTACATAGCCTACGTCACCCGCACGACGATGAAATCTCAAGCCTTGGCGGATCACCTGGCTGAAAATCCTGTCGATGACGAATATCAACCTTTGAGTACTTGCTTCCCATACGAGGAAGCAAGCTCAATTGAGGTGATCCCAGAGAACACCAGCACTTGGAAAATTTTCTTTGACAGAGCTTTAAATGCAAAAGGTGTTGGGATTGGGGAAATTTTGAATTCGCCCACGGGACAACATTATCCAGCCATCGCCTGTCTCCGGTTCTTCTATAAAAAAAACGCTGCTGAATACGAAGCCTGCATAATTAACATGAATATGGCAATTGACATGGATGTAGAGGAGTTATTGATCATGGGAGATTCGGACTTGATCATCAAGCAAGCTCAGCGAGAGGGGGGAACTCGAGATGTTAAGCTTCTTACATATAGAAAACATGTGGAGGATCTTAGCATACGATTCAAAGCCGACGAATTCAGGTATATTCCTCAATGCCACAATGAGTTAATTGATGCACTGGCTACCTTGGCTGCAATACTGCCATATCCAAGAAATGTCCACATTGACCCGCTGGAGATTCAAATCCAGGAAAGACATAGTTATTGTAACACGGTCGAAATAGAGCCCGATGTCCAACCATGGTATCATGATATAAAAATGTTCTTGAAGACAAAAGAATACCAGGAGCAGGCTAATGGGGACCAAAAGAGAACCATCAGAAGGCTCACCGGCAGTTTCTTCTTAAGCGGGGAAGTGTTGTACAAAAGAACTCCCGATTTAAACCTATTAAGGTGTGTGGATGCCAAAGAAGCTGAGAAGATTATGAACGAGGTACATTCAGGAGTATGCAATCCCCACATGAACAGGTACGTCCTCGCAAAGAAATTCCTGCTGGCAGGATATTATTGGATGACCATGGAGAAAGATTGTTTTAGCTTTGTACGGAAATGCCATAAGTGTCAAATACATGGCGATTTGATCCATGCACCACCTTCAGAATTGCATCCCATGTCAGCACCTTGGCCGTTCGTCACCTGGGGAATGGATGTCATTGGGCCGATCGAGCCGAGAGCTTCAAATGGGCACAAATTTATCTTGGTTGCTATTGACTATTTCACAAAATGGGTCGAGGCAGTCACATTCAAAGTCGTCACTAAGAAAGCAGTGGTGGATTTTGTGCACTCCAACATCATCTATCATTTTGGTATACCAAAAACTATCATTACCAACAATGCCGCAAATCTAAACAGTCACTTGATGAGGGAGGTATGTGAATAGTTTCAAATCACACACCATAATTCCACCCCTTACCGGCCCAAAGCCAATGGCGTCGTTGAAGTAGCAAATAAATACATTAAGAAAATCCTCAAACAAATGATTCAAACTTCTAGGAAATGGCACGAGAAATTGCCTTTTGCATTATTGGGATATCGCACGATCGTGCGCACATCGGTTGGAGCTACGCCTTATCTATTGCTTTACGACACTGAAGCTGTAATACCTGCAGAAGTTGAAATTCCCTCCCTTCAGATCATTGTCGAAGCTGAAATTGAGGATGATGAATGGGTCAAAACCCGACTGGAATAGTTAACTCTAATTGATGAGAAAAAAATGGCCGCAGTTTTCTACGGGCAGTTGTACCAACAAAGAGTGGCCCGTGCGTACAACAAGAAAGTGAGGCCTAGGAACTTTGAAGTGGGTCAACTCGTCCTATGACGTATCCTCCCGCATCATGAATAGGCGAAAGGAAAATTCGCCCCAAATTGGAAAGGTCCATATATCATAAGGAAATTGCTACCAAAAAGAGCATTATACTTGGGGGACATCGTAAGAAATGACCCCAAAACGGCTATCAACGCAGATGCAGTGAAAAGGTACTGTATTTGACCTTTTCGTGATTTTGAGGCTCCCGGTCAAAATGACGAAGGCTTTTATTCAAGCTACCCCAAACACCACCAACCTTTGTAAACCCTTTGAGTTGGTTAGTTTTCTTGGATTACCCTCTTTGGAACCTGAAAGTATTATTAAAAAAAATGATGATGAAAAAAAAAAGAAAAATCTAAACAAAAACAAAAACAAAAATGTTTCACTGAACTACGTTCGACTTGATTCTGAAAGGATACGTAGGCAGCCTCTCCTTGGGGTTCAGTCACACCAAAATAAAATTCCACATTTCCCCAAGAGTTTAAGCTGGGGCAGGCGTTATGACATGTTCGGCAATGTTTCGCCCAAAAGGTTCCAAAGTTGTAATGCAATACAAATTCTTTTTACCCAAGACCTTGTTCAAGTCCTTCCGATCAATCGACAAAGATGTCTAAAATTGGAGGATACAGTTTTTTGGATATGATACAAGCAAATGGGAGAAATTAAAATGAGAGAGCCTTATCGGTGAAAACCTATAAGGGCACCGTGAGGCGACGGTAAGAAGAGAAATTAAAACGAGAGTCTTATCGGTGAAAACCCACACGGGCACCATGAGGCGACGGTAAGCAGAGAAATTGAAAATGAGAGAGTCTTGTAAGTTAAAACTCGCAAAGAGCGCTACAAGGCGATGGTGAGAAGATAAATGAGAGACGTTAGTAGGCAAAACCTGCAAAGGGTGCCACTTAACGAAAAGGATAATGGGTCACTGACACGGACACAGTCCGGGGCAAGGTTTCTCGATCTCGGGGTAATAGTTGTGGTAAATTTCTGAGAGTTGGACAGTTTACACGGATCAGGCAACCAGTCCAAAAGGCATGTCATGTTCATTGAAGTCCGCATGCACTCCAGATAAGTCCTTCTTTCCTTTCCCCGAAAGGGATACCTCTTGTCTAAATTCATTGTCCATTTTGTCATTTATTTTCTTTTGAATCCCTTTCGGTCTAACTCTGTTCCGAAATTAAGATAAAGGAAGGATGGCAAAACTGATTTACAAGATCTCATTTGACATGGGCTAATATGCAAAAGGCACCCAGCCTCATCAGGGGCATCGAGTCCACCTCGACTGGCCATAGCGGCTGATGCCACAAACTCAGAACCCTCGAAAGGAGAATCAAATTGAAGTGCCTATAAGGGCATATGCCGTTGAAAGGTTGAGTCCCAAGTTGTAACCGTATCGGAAAACGTTTGGAAAGTCGAAGCATTCCAAATGCTTTGAAGTTTAAATGAAAGGCCGATGAAGGAGAAATAAAGTTAGAAAGGCAGATCGACCCGGAAGATTCCAACCTTCTAGATGGAGCCATTATGTCCCACGCAACTAGCCGTTGCAGCAACCCTAAGGAGCCTGAATCTTATAGATGCTGCGAAAACCCCAAAAAGAAAAAGCAAGTGAAAGGCCTACAAGAGCAAAATAAAGTTGAAATGTTGGGTCCCACGCGACCAATCGACATGATAAAACCTGGAAAGCCAGGGTCCTCGGGTTTAAAAATGAAACCCAATCCCTAGCAAGCAAGCGAGCGGTTGAGATATTCGTCAAAAGGGCCGAGATCAAGCAGTTGAAATAATGAAGGACGGAAAACCAACCACCGTTCCAAACTAACAAATTGTTCTTGGTTTGAAATAGGAAACAGGTGCAACTCGAAAGCAACCATGCAAAAAGCAGATGCAACCAAAAGATATTGTGCAAAGGCTAGAAGGAGATCTACAACATTGACCCAAAAAATGGAAGTTTCCTCCAAAAATCCTTTCCCTCGCTCACTCTCCCTTTGAAAATAAAATGAAAAAAAGAAGAAGAAGAAAGGCAAAAGAAAAAGAAGAAATGATGTTGCAAATGATTTAAACCTAAAGTAGTATAGGGTCTCCAATCCCTAGCTAAACCTTCCAACCAAGGATATTTCATTCCTTAGTTGACGCCAACATAGGGTCCTACTCCCTAATAGACACCAGCATAACCTGGTGATCTTTTCAGACAACAGCATAACCTGTTGATCATTTCTTGACGTTGGCATAACCTAGTGATCTCTTTTCCCCAGGAAACAACATAACCTATTGACCTTTCCAGACACCAACATAACCTAGTGATCTTTTATTTCTGACAACAGCATAACCTGTTGATCATTTCTTGACACTGACATAACCCAGAGATCTCTTTTCCCTAGGCAACACCATAACCTGTTGACCTTTCCAGACACCGTCATAACCTGGTGATCTTCCCTGACAACAGTATAACCTGTTGATATTTTCCTGACAGTGGCATAACCCAGTGATCTCTTTTTCTCGGCAATAGCATAACCTATTGACCTTTCAAGATACCGGCATAACCTAGTGATCTTTTCTTGACGACAGCATAACCGGTTGATTATTTCCTGACACTGGCATAACCCAGTTATCTCTTTTCCTGGAAACATCATAACCTGTTAACCTTTATAGACACCGGCATAACCTGGTGATCTTTCCTTACAACAGCATAACAGTTTGATCATTTCCTAACACTGGCATAACCCAGTGATCCCTTTTTCCTGGCAACAACATAACCTATTGACCTTTCCAGACACCAGCATAACCTGGTGATCTCTTTCTTAACAACAACATAACCTATTGATCCTTCCCCAGACACTAGCATAACCTTGTGATATCTTTCTTGACAATGGCATAACCCGTTGATCCCCCTCCCTAGACACCAGCATAACCTGGTGATCATTTCTTGACGACATCACAACCTGTCGAACTTTTCCAACATAGGGTCTCCAATCCCTAGTTGATTTTACTTTTAAGCATAAGGTATCCACCCCCTAGTCTACCTTCACTCCGGATACACCATTCCCGACTTTTAATTGCTTTTAATAATAAAGTAACATAGATTTCGTTACAATAACTCACGAATTTTTCCTAGTGAAAATTGGGGCAGAAAATTTTGGTCTTTTGTTTTTTATTTTGCGCAGATTATACCTTAGGACAATGGATTCGAGACGACCAAAAGAAGAAGTTTCGGTCCAAAATAAAAGAAAAGAGGAAAAAGAGAAGGCCAAACCTAAAGTACGGAAGAAGCAAAGATGCGAACTGCTCAAAGCAAGATTGAAGTCGCAAACTATGCACGTCCCGTCTTAATCCAAAAGCTGAAGAAGATTGAACCAACGCCTACAACTAACAAGCACAAAGATTCAGATCGGAGTCTGTATAAAAGCAGCAAGATCAAGCTTCAGAAGGCTAATAGATAGGAATCTGGTAACTCGTAGTTGATAGGTTTAGTTAGTATTTTTAATTTTTTGACTTTGGTGTAATAAGGAGTTCAGGAAGCAGTAACAGCAGCATTAGCCTCAGTGAAACCACAGTTACCTGGTAGTCTCAGCTACCAAGACTTCCAGAACTACACTAACATTATTCCTTTATAGCCAAGGATATGTAGGCAACCTTGAAGAATGGTTCAGTCAAACCTTTCAAAAACGTTTCACATGGAATATTCAAACGGGTAAAGTTGTTCATAACTGCTCACTTTATCTTTGCCCGAAAACTCTTCGCGTTTCCGAGCAAAGAAGGGCAGTTGTGAGCATGTGATTTGTTACCTACCATACATTCCTACAAAATTTAATAAATTAATTAGTTTTATAAATTTTATTGAATTTTAATGCTATGTGTGAATTAATTTTTTGCATTGCATAACCATAATTTGCCTTTTAATATTTATAAATAATTTAAGGTTGAAATACCTCAATCTTTTATTGGAAAATTACAAAAAATTATCTTTTAAATAGTTACAGGGTTTTAATGGTTAATTGCATAACTTAATCCTTTTTCATAAGAAAATTACGAAATTTGCTAGGGACATTAGACTAAATGGCTTTACTCCTAGTTAATATATCAATTAATTAGACAAAGACTAAGTTAGAATTAACTACCATATTTTGTTAAGTTTTAATTTAATTATAATTAATTAATTAGCTTAAATTGGTAAATTTAAGCTTAAAAATAGACCTGGGCTAAGCCTATCGGCGCAAAACCTCTCTCCCTAAACACTCAATACCCAGCCCAAATTAGCTAGACCCAGTCGGCCCTCGTAATCCCAAAACGACCCCGTTTACAGCCAAGCTAACCCCAGCCGTTGATCTCCTAAGATCTAACAGGTGGGAACTAAAGCCTTAATTAATATAAAACTGTCATAAACTACCCCCCCTACCCTAATTTTGCCGAAGTCTAACACCTCACCTCCCGTCTCTCTCTGTTCTTTCACCGGCCTCCGCCGTCTAACCACCTTGCTCCGCTGGACGAAAATTGCCTATCGGCGGCGGAGCTCAACCAATTGACCTCAAAATCTCACCAGGTAATCCTCTCTTCCACCTCAACCACCCCCTAACATCCGTTCCTCCCAAAACCCCACCAAAAAGGAGCAATTTCAGATTTGAGAAATTTAGAACCCTAAAAACCAATCCCTGTCGCTTCAAGGACTTCCGTTGGCTCAGACTTGTGTGAGTCAATGCTCTTCACAAGAGAAAGTGATTCACGTGGGTTTTATTCAATTCGAACCTCCCCGAAGTTCGGCAAAACTCCGGCGAGTTACCGGAACCCGTTCGAACCTGTTCTAATGAACTGGTAATTCTCAAAACCTCCCTTCCCATATATGTGAGTATGTTTATAGGTTTACTTTTCTGATTTGGTTTCTTTCATCAGACAAACAGTGATTTAGGTGAATCAATTAGACTAAGTATCATTTTCCTTGTTTGTTTACTGCTCCTAAGTTTAGTTTTAGGTGATATTCATGATTCCCTAAATTCAAATCTTGATTAGGGTTTTACATGTTTCATTAAATTGTTTATGTTATGAAATCAGTCGTTAGTTTACTGTTTCATGGATGATTTTCGCCCAGTTGTTAGGTGAATGGGCTAGCTAATTGAATTTAGTGTCGCTTGACGATTTTGCATGATTTAATTGATTTTAGTTATTTGTTTACGTGCTGATTTTGTTCTATTCTGATTATTCTCCCTTGCACAAGTTTATATGTTAACTTAATTGCTACCTTAATTTTAATTATGCATGTGCCAAATTATATAAAGTGGTGATTGCCCCAACTAGTTAGTATAAAATTCATATCCAATTTCCTAATTACTGGTTTCAGTTAGTCCCTAATCTTGTCATAAACCTTGAACTATTAGTTGTAGTTGGCCAATGACCTTCAATTTGATACCAACCTTTATAATCCCCTGACTAACTCCTAACTCAGATAATCAATCAAGTCTAAATTATTAGGTTAAATACATAATGGGATTACTTCGACTAATCTAACCTAAATTCTGAAAATAGCTCACTTAAGATCAAAGTTAGTCTAAATTAAACTTCATTAGTGGTTAACTATTTAATTAATCACTCAATTAGGATAGACTAGCTAAAATTGATAGATAAACTAACCCTTAACCCTTAATTACTAAAAGAGTAATTCTAAGGACATTAAGGGGTAATGTAGGAACTACAATTGAAGAATCTTGGGTGTAACAACCAAAGAAACTTCTAGAATTAGGAAAATATCATAAAATCAGATATTTTAGGGGTAAAACAGTAACTTTAAAAGGGGATAAGGGCTGTAATTTGTAGGAATGTTCTAGAAGGGGGTACTGATGTCCAATACGATAAGGTTAAACAGCTGTACCTGTACTATTTCAGCCTAAAGAGATAAGGAATATGCTAAAAAGATGCTACCCTAAATTTCCCTATAAGTAGGCTGACATATTCAACAGCCTAGACAGATTTTCACACACACTTTTGACACACATCTAGACACCTTTTTTGAAATATGAAAACGTACAGATTTTACACACTTTTACACACCTGAAAACACACCTTTACACACAAAAAAAAGGTTCTTAAGATCTAAAATTACATTACTATTACCTGGAAAGAAAAAACAAAATATACTGTAATGTGAGTGCAAAAACAGTTTAAAAGTTTGGTGTTCCTGTAGTTGTGATTTTTCTTCAGCTCAAAACTGGTTTTGTTGGTTAAAAATTGGTCAGTTTCTAGGTTAATTCTCGTGGGTTTCTCTCTTGTTGTTGTTGTGGTTTATTGGTGTTGTTCTAAGCTTTTAGTATTTCAGTCCTGACCTTTATTTGGTCATACTTCTAGTTTTCTTTCTCAAGGTATGTAACATTCTGCTCTTGAATGAGAATCTCTGTGTTTGAAACCTGTTGGTTGAATCTTCTGTTATGTTATATGAGCTAATGAACTATGTGTTAGTATTTGTCATAAATTTCTGTTGAAATTTGGTATCAGATCTAAAACATGGTACTGCATGTGTGCTTGATTTGTTGTTATGTTCTCTTGCTAAATCAGTAGATCCATATACCTTGAAACCATGTTAGAAGTTCATCTTTTCTGACAGCACTAAGGGAAATGAATCTGACCCCTTTTATGGTCAGATTCACCCCTTAAAGATGCACAAATTTGTTTTGGCTGTTCGAAAACAAGTGGTAAAATGCAGGTGTTGGATCCTTTGAACTAGAGGCATCAGTTGATTCAGCATTTTCAAAGTAAAGTAACAAAGTTAGGATAGCCATCTAGGGTGAAATTTACGAATAAATATGTATTTTTATTTCATGAACATTTGTATAACCATATTACCCCCTTTTCCTTTGTTATGGACTCTAATAATAGATTGTTACATTAAGTGCAATATTTTTTTAATTTTGGCCTCTAGATTAGGATCCAGTTCGAATTTACAAAATGGCCTAACTGTTTTGAAAAGTTTAAACCCAAGGCCATTGAGCCTAGGGTGTAAAGACCATAAATGCCTCTGGGTTTTTTTTTTTCAGACTTGTTTGGACCCCCTAAACTCCCATTGAAACCAGCATGCTTACAAGAGTCCACTGGACTCATCAATTATTGGCCCAACGAGGCCATGTAGTATAGACTGAATGTTTATATCTTGTCGTATTATAGTGTCAATATGATCATAGCAGGGATTAGTACACATTTTTTTAGCAAAACTGCGTATTCAGGCAAAACCAAAAAAAATGATTAGACCTTGCTAAACCTTTTTAAGGAATCTCGAATTCTTTTTCTCCAAACTCTGAAACTATACACATTTTTATTAGATGTGAGATTGTAAAACAGAATGACATGTGAATATGGTAGAACATACGTACTCTTATAGGAAACATCTTTATTCCATGTGTACAAATTCGAAAATATAATACATCCAAGAATCAGATTTTGGTGAATGTATATAAATGTGACCTCTGTGTTAGCTAAAAATCAAGGCTCTAGAAGGAAAGCATGTGTATACAATTGTAGTGGTATTTTCAGCTCGAACAATTTGTTCCCTTTTTAATATAATGTGTTAATTGAAATGAATTCAAACGAATCAATTTTGTGCCTTCAATTTCCCTCATTTAGTATGCTTTTAGTTGAATTGTATAGCTTCACCTTTTCACAAATAGACAAACTAGAATTGGCCCAAGTGATAATTGCTAAAATTGGGCTATATTTGGCCATAGCCCAAAAACTTGTCTTTAGGATAGCCAACATAGTTTTAAATGACTTTGAACGTATCCTATAGTCCAAAAATACCTCTCTTAGACTAACACTACAAAACTTAGAAAAGCAATGGAATAGTGATTATTGCTTCAAATAAGCATTTTAACCATCATGACCATAGTCATGATTATGTAATCTACACTCGGGTGTGGCAACTCATGCCCCCGACCACAACTCCGAACAATAATAAACATCACACATTGTAAATCGTGGGGGAATTTCATATGGCACGTTTACAATGTGTCCAAAAACGACAAGTGCACGCCATCGTGACTTGTTTCAAGATAAATCCATAAATATTGAAAGCGGCTAAAAATTAAAAAGGCTAAATGCACAATAGGCTAATAATATGTAAATAATCAGATAACCAAGACTAATATATCAATAGTTAAGCGACTGTGCTAGAACCATTGAATCCGGGAGTGCCTAACACCTTCTCCCGGGTTAACAGAATTCCTTACCCGAATTTTTGGTTTGCAGACATTTCAAATAGAGTCGAAAATTCCTCAATTTGGGATTTTAATAAATAATTTGTGCCCCGGAATACCGTCAAAAATCCGGGTGGCGACTCTAAAACTAAAATAAATCCCAAATCCGAAGAATGTCACTTAAATTGGAAAAACTTCCTTATCCCACCCTTAACGGGGTAGGAAAAAGGAGGTGTTACAGACTCCAACCCCGACTCCCCTCCCCCCTGCCCCACTCCCACACAAGAATTTTTTCTTTTCTTTTTTTGTAATTCTTAAATTTCTATTTTTTCTGCACCCCCCCCCCCCCCCCCGGAAAAAAATATTATTTTAATATACTTTCAGTTTTAATTTTTTCATATTTCGATTTACACGTTCAAACTTTTACAAGTTTCAAAGTTATGAGTTCAGAGGTTTATGTGTTTCGAAGTTTACGGGTTTAGAAATTATAAAGTTTACGGGTTCGAAATTCTGCGGTTTCAAAAGTTTTGCGGTTCAGAAGTTTATGAAATTTGTTGGTTCGAAAAGTTATTGGTTCGAAAGTTTATGGCTTCATGTTTATTGTATCAAAATTATTTATGAATACTCTTGGGAAAATGTTTTCCTTGATTTGCGTACCAAACGCAAGAAAAATGAATAAGATTACTACTTGTTTTCCAAGTAAACATTTTCTTGGAAAATATTTTCCGTCATACCAAACACACCCTAAGTCTTAGAAGCTCATGATTTGCACTACCAGTCATTGGGTTATTGTATAAGAATTCAGTTATTTCATCATTTATTTCCTGTTAATCTCAGTTGGATTATGTTTATGGATAATTGGCTTACCTAGCGGGTTGGGTTAGGTTCCATCACAACTAGTTGAATTTTGGGTCGTGAGAGAGGCCATCAGGTATACTTGACAATATACTTGTGAATGTTAGGAAGTTTATGTTCCTCGACAGATTTTGTCATTCTGAACTACCAGGTTAATGAGGAGATTCCCATAAATTTTGGAAGGCCGTTCTTAGCCACAAAAAAAGCTTCAATTGATTGTGATACTAGGGAGATAAAGATGATACTAAAGAACACAAAAATAACATTTAAGTGCAAAAGTCCATGCGGTGACCAAAGTGGGTTTTGGCTGTCTCATGAACTTAGAAGAGGTATATGGTGAGGACTTAGCAGAGTGGGTTTTAGCTCTTTAAGGCCAAGGGTACTAGAAAAGAGAGCTCGAATTCGATCCTTTACCTTAGAATAAAGAAAGACCCCTCCACCTAATCCATCGATCATAGAGCCACCACATTTGGAGGTGAAATCGTACCAGGTTTGCTCTCTTGGGACCTAACTAACCTTTACCTGTTATTATCTCATATGGTTTGTTAGATGTGCAGGTATAACAACTTTTGTAGTTCCTGAAAGAGTGCAAGACTGTAATTAGTTGGAACATTGTAGACATAAAGGGCATCAACCCAACACTTTGCATGCAAAAGATTCTACTAGAAGATGGTCACAAACCTTCCAGAAAACATCAAAGAGGTTGAACTCAAATATGAAAGAAGTGGTGAAGAAAGAGGTGATCAAGTGGTTAGATGTAGGAATCATATTCCCCATCTTAGACAACAACTAGGTGAACCCAGTTCAATGTGTTTCGAAGAAAGGTGGAATGACTGTAGTGCAAAATGAGAACAACAAGTTGATCTCAACAAGAATAGTCATGAGATGGCGAATCTTTATGGACTACAGAAGATTTAACAAGGCCACCCAAAAGACCAGGGTCAGCCAGGCTTGCAGATGCGGTAGGTGTTCTACATATGTGGCCCAGTGACCGCAGGTGCGGCCCTAGCCCACTTAATGAGATTTCGTACTTGCGGTGCTTTTTACGCAAGTGCGGGATAGCTGGGCAGATAAAATCTAATTCGATGGTTTGAAGTTCATATCTTCTAAAACTATTTGGAGCTCGGGATTAGGCGATTTTGAGTAGGTTTTGAAGAGAAGACTCATAGTTAACGATTCCTAATCCTATTTCACTTATATATCATTAATCTATAGAAATTTCTTCAATCTAATCAAGGAATTTGGGGGGCAAATTTGAATAATGGGAGAAAAGTACCCCAAGTAGAAATTCGAGAATTTAATGGGATTTTGATGTCGGATTTCAATGATTCTGGTTTGAGTGTGTTCGTGAGTGAATGGGTGTTTTAAATTTGTAACTTTCACTTGATTCCAAGACGTAGGCCCGGGGGACTTTTTGGGCAACTTTCCTAACTTCGCATATTAGCTTTGAACTAATTAGGTAAATTGATATCTTGAAGTGATATTTATATTATGCAGTTGAATTGAATAGATTTGGGCTATTCGGAGTCGGGTACTCATGGCAAGAACGTGGTTTCGAGTTGAGTAGAGCAGTCAAGGTAAGTGGCTCGCCTAACTCTGTATTACAGAATTTTTCCCTTAGGTTGTTTTGATATAGTTGTTGTGTGGGCGCCGTGTACGTGAGGTGAAGAGTACGTACATGGGCCATTTCTACAAAAATCTAACTTTTCCTTTAAAAATTATACAGTGCCTTGTTCTTCTATTACATCATTTCTACGTGTCTAATTTTTCATCTAAGATTAGGACAACATGCCTATTGTTTCCATATTAATTTGCTTAATTGACACTCTATGCGCCATGTTTAGTTAGTTTTCCCTGCATTCCTACCTGTATTTCTATGTACCGTTAGAATTGATGTTTATTTGGCATTTACTTCACATTGCACATTTAAATCGGGGACTACGGACGTATTCCGGGAGATCCCCCCAGCACTGCGTATTTAAATTGGGGACTACGGACGTATTCTGGGAGATCCCCTTCCCCCATGTATTGCATATTTAAATCAGGGACTACAGACGTATTCTAGGAGACCCCCCACCCCCTGTACTGCATATTTATAAATGGAACTATAGGACAGTATCCCAGGAGATTCCATTGTGTGATACGTTGTGCTGAGCCGAGGGCTCCATTTTACTGTCTTATTTCAGTTTATTTACTTTGACTGTTTATTTTAGGACTATTTCTTTTCCGTACTATTTAAACTGTTTATTTATAAATCCAGTAGAGCCTTAACCTGACCTCGTCACTACTTGACTGGGGTTAGTCTTGGCACTTACTGGGTACCGAATGTGGTGTACTCATGCCCTTTCCTGCACATGTTTTCGTGTGCAGATCCAGGTTCGAGCTCTCAGTCCCGTGGCTAGTGGTCGTGCAACTTTTCTTTGAGGAGAGCGTAAGGTAATTCTACCATGTCCGCAGAATCTTCCGAGTCACCTTTCACTCCATATTTAGAGATATTTTATATGTATTTTTCTTTCCTGTTGTATAGAGCAATTAAGGTATAGAAGCTTGTGACTTTAATGTGACATTCCGGGTTTTGGGAGTTTTACTTGTACATGCCGAGCAACAAATTCTTACTTTGTTGATTTTCTTTACCTTGTCTTTACTTTAATTGTTTTTAATTAAGATCTTCCGCAAAGTTAGGCTTACCTAGTCATAGAGACTAGGTGCCATCACAATACCTTTTGGAGGGTAAAGCAGGTCGTGACAAGTTGGTATCAGAGCGTTTAGGTTCATAGGAGTCACAAGTCACAAGACGGTTTATTAGAGTCTCGCGGATCGGTGCGATGACGTCTGTATCTATCTTCGAGAGGCTATGTAAATGTTAAGAACAATCGTAATCTTGGATATCTTCTAAAACTCTATTCTATTCTCTCTCACAAATGGTGAGGACCCGCACCGGACGGACTGACGATCAGACAACCGAGCCTCTAGCCAGAGCCGCTAGAGGCAGGGGCAGGGGTAGGTGATGAACACGTGGTGCAGCCCGAGCACCAGCGAGAGCGATGATAGAGGAGCCCCTAGATGCTATAGTTGGAGGGGCACAGGAGGTCCCTACTGCTACTCCATCCCTCCAGGAGACCTTGGCTCAATTCATGAGCATTTTCAGCAGTCTGACTTAGGCGGGACTACTCCCGATAGCTCCAGCCACATCTCAGGCCGAGGGAGGGGCACAGACCCTCGCAACCTGTACTCCTGAGCAGAGGGTCCATATTGGGCAGGTCCCAGAGTATATTCCTATGCCCCCAGTGACTACAGCTCAACATGATGCTAGGGTAGTTGCTTCTAAGGCAGAGCAACTCATACTTGAGAGGTACAAGAAGTACCACCCACCTATTTTCAGCGGACTAGCTTCAGATGACGCTCTGAGTTTTCTTGAGGAGTGTCATCGAGGCTCCGCAGTATGGGCATTGTGGAGACGAGTAAGGTTTCTTTCACCGCTTTCCAGCTGAGGGGAGCGGCATATCAGTGGTTGCGTGCCTAAGAGCTGAGTAGTCCGGATTAGGCAGCTGCACTTAATTTGACATAGTTCTCAGAGATGTTTTTGCTTGAATTTGTTCCTCAGAGCCTCAGGGATGCTTAGCGTGCAGAGTTTGAGCAAGTACGCCGGGGTATTATGACTGTGTCAGAGTATGCAGTCCGTTTCAATAACTTGGCTCGTCATGCACCGGCCTTGGTTGGCACGATGAGAGAGAGAGTTTGACGCTTCATTTAGGGACTCCACCCCGTAATTCGGACCAGTATGGCCAGAGAGTTGGAGATGGATATCACTTACTAGCAGGCAGTGAGTATTTCCCGGAGGATTGAGAGCATGTTGGCCCGGGGCAAAGAGGAGGGGGAGACCAAGAGTTCTCGAGATACTGGCCAGTACTTAGGAGTTCGTGCACCAACAGCATGTTATGGTAGGGGTTTTTTGAGTCGCCCAGTTCATTCAACTCTTCCAGCAACCATTGGTATTCCAACTCCTCCTAGACCTTAGGAGCCTTATTATGCACCAGTATCTAGTGTGCCTCCTGCTCGAGGTGCTATTACCGACTAGTCCAGCAGGCCAGTTCAGAGTCAGCATCAGCCGTCACGTCCTCCGAGGGGTTGTTTTGAGTGTGGTGATCATCACCATATGTTCAGAGATTGCCCCAGAGCTAGGAGGGGTACATCATCTCATACTTATTAGGCCTCACGTGCTCCACCGGGTCCTCCAGCTATTCTTCTAGCCCCAGTTGCTGCCCCACCTCCTCAGATAGCTCGAGGTGGAGGTCAGTCGAGGTCGCCCTAGAGGGGGAGGCCAGGCTAGGTACTATGCTTTTCCATTCCGTTCTGAGGTCGTCACTTCATATTCAGTCATTACAGATATTGTCCCTGTTTGTCATAGGGATGCATCAGTATTATTTGACCCAGGCTCTACATATTCATATGTGTCTTCTTAGTTTGCTTCACATCTGAGGATATCTCGGGATTCTTTGAGCTCCCATTTTTATGTTTCTACTCCCGTGGGAGATCCTCTTGTTGTGGACCGCGTATATCGGTCGTGTTTGATTGTTATCAGTGGTTCTGAGACCAGAGCTGATTTGTTATTTCTTAGTATGGTAGATTTCGATGTTATCTTGGGCATGGGCTAGTTGTCGGCCCATTATAATATTCTTGATTGTCACGGTAAATACGTGAAGCTGATGATAAGGGTTTCATCAGGCACAGTGTATCACCTTGGGGTGCTCCGGTACTATTTGTGAAGAAAAAGGATGGTTCTATGCGTATGTGTATTAATTATCGGCAGCTGAACAAGGTTACAATGAAGAACATGTATCCTTTTCCTTGCATTGATGACCTATTTGACCAACTGCAGGGTGCTAGGGTATTTTCCAAGATTGACATGCGTTCTGGCTATCATCAGTTGAAGAATTTGGAGCCGGATATCCCGAAGACTGCCTAAAGGACTAGATATGGCCACTATGAGTTTCTGGTCATGTCATTTGGGCTGACCAATGCCCCAGCAGCCTTCATGTATTTGATGCACAGTGTGTTTCGGCCTTATCTTTATTCCTTCGTCATTGTGTTCATTGACGACATCTTGGTGTATTTTCGGTCCCAAGCGGATCATGAGCAGCATTTGAGGACTGTGCTTTAGACTTTGAGGGAGAAAAAGTTGTATGCAAAATTTTCTAAGTGTGAATTTTGGCTTAATTCAGTGGCATTCTTGGGCCATGTGGTGTCTTGTGATGGGATCAAGCTAGACCCTAAGAAGGTGGAGGCGGTGCAGAGTTGGCCTAGACCGTCGTCAGCTACTGAGATTCGCAGTTTTCTTGGTTTGGCAGGGTACTAGCGCCGTTTTGTGGAGGGATTTTCATCCATTGCAGAACCTATAACCAGACTAACCTAGAAGGGTGCTCCATTCAGGTGGACTGAGGAGTATGAGGAGAGCTTTCAGTAGCTCAAGACATCACTGACTACATCTCCATTGTTGGTATTGACTACGAGTTCAGGGTCATATACAGTCTATTATGATGCTTCGAGGATTGGCCTTGGAGCGGTTTTTATACAGGACGGTAGGGTGATTGCCTACGCGTCCAGACAATTGAAGGTGCATGAGAAGAACTATCTAGTTCATGATCTCGAGTTGGAAGAAATTTTCCACGCCCTGAAGATATGGCATCATTATTTATACGGTGTCCCTTGCGAGACTTTCACGGATCTCCGGAGTTTGCAGCACTTGTTCAAGCAGAAGGACCTTAACTTGCGCCAACGGAGGTGGTTGGAGTTATTAAAGGACTATGACATCACCATATTATACCACCCGGGGAAGGCCAATGTGGTGGCCTACGCCTTGAGTCGCTGGGCAGAGAGCTTAGAGAGTCTTGCATATCATCCGGTAGTTAAGAGGCCCTTAGCCTTGGATGTTCAGTCCTTAGCCAGTCAGTTTGTGAGATTGAATCTTTCAGATCCTTGTCGGGTTTTAGCTTGTGTGGTTGCTCGGTCTTCTCTTTATGACAGCATTTGAGAGCGCCAGTATGATGATTCCCACCTTCTGGTTCTTCAGGACAAGGTTCGGCGAGGTGATGCCAGGGATGTGTCTATAGGAGATGATGGTGTGATGAGGATGCAGGGTCGGATCTGTGTGCCTAATGTGGATAGGCTTCGGGAGTTGATTCTTGAGGAGCCCCATAGCTCGCGATACTCCATTCACGTAGATACCGCGAAGATGTACCAGGACCTAAGACAACACTACTAGTAGAGAAGGGTGAAAAATGATATAGTGGAATTTGTGGCCAAGTGTCTCAACTGTCAGCAAGTCAACTATGAGCGTCAGAGACCATGAGGGTTGCTTCAGCAGAGTGGGCTTCCAGAGTGGAAGTGGGAGCGGATTACCATGGACTTTGTTGTTGGACTTACTCGGACTTTGAGAAAGTTTGATGCTATTTGGGTGATCGTGGACTTTGAGAAAGTTTGATGTTCACTACATACTCCTCCTACAGGTTGGCTGAGATTTATATCAGATAGATTGTTCGCCTCCACGGTATTCCAGTATCTATCATTTAAGATAGGGGTACGCAGTTCACTTCACGGTTCTGTAGAGCCGTTCAGCAGGAGCTAGGCACCAAGGTAGAGTTGAGTACAACCTTTCACCCTCAGACGGATGGACAGTCCTAGCGCATTATTCAGATTCTTTAGGATATGTTCCGTGCCTGTGTGATGGATTTTGGAGGGTCATGGGACCGATACTTGCCACTTGCAGAGTTTTCTTATAACAACAGCTACCAGTCCAGCATTCAGATGGTGCCGTATGAGGCTTTGTATGGTAGACGGTGCAGGTCTCCAGTGGGATAGTTTGAGCCGGGAGAGATCGCACAACTCATTCCGGGCAGAAGAGTTATGCGGACTGGAAGGTTCGTGATTTGGCATTTATGGCTGGTGATCGAGTTTTACTTTGCATATCGTCTATGAAGGGCGTCATGAGGTTTGGGAATTAGTGTAAGCTGAGTCCGAGATTTATTGCCCCTTTTAAGATATTACGGCGTGTTGGGGAGGTTTCTTATGAGCTAGCCTTGCCTCCCAACCTAGAAAGAGTTCACCCGGTATTCCATGTATCTATGCTCCGGAAGCATCACGTTGACCCGAACCATGTTTCTGATTTCAGTTCAGTCCAGTTGAACAAGGATTTATCTTATATTGAGGAGCCAATACCTATATTGGATAGACAAGTCAGAAAGCTCAGGTCGAAGAATATTGCATTCGTTAAGGTTTAGTGGAGGGGTCAGTCGGTCGAGGAGGCGACTTGGGAGACCAAGCAGGATATGCGTAGCCAGTTCCCTCATCTTTTCACAGCTTCAAGTATGTCTTTATACTCGTTCGAGGACGAACGATTTTCTTAAGAGGGGAGAATGTAACGACCCGGTCGGTCGTTTTGAGAGTTAGCGCCCGACCCCCCTAATAATTGATTCCCCCACATTTGTATCTATTTTTAAGGCTGGTCGGAATGATTAGCTGTGAATTCCGGAGAGTTTTTGGACACATAGTCCGTAAATATGAGTTTAAGTTTTAGAAATTGAACCGTACTTGGAATTGTGTGAAGAATGGTCTAAAATGGAATTCCGTCGACTCCGTTAGCTCCGTTGGGTAATTTCTGAGTTAGGAGCGTGTCCGGAATGTGTTTTCGAGGTCTGTAGTGGATTTAGGTTTGAATTGGCGAAAATTAGAATTTCGGCGATTTCGGCCGATAGGTGAAAATTTGATATCGGGCTCAGAATGGAATTCTGAAAGTGGTTGTAGGTTCGTAGTGTCATTTATGACCCGTGTCTAAAATTTGAGGTCATTCAGACTTGTTTTGACGTGTTTCGGCATCAGTTGTAGAGTTTGGAAAATTTTCTAAGTCCTTAGGCTTGAATCCAGGTATAATATGTCATTTTTGTGTTATGTGATGTGTTTTGAAGACTCGACTAAGTTTGGATGAGGTATTAGGACTGGTTGAGGTCTTGGGGGCCTCGGGGATGTTTCAGATGCTCAACGGGAAGGTTTTGGACTTAAAATACCAGCTGAAGTCTGCTGGTTCTGGTGTTTCGCACTTGCGGAAAGGGAGCCACAGGTGCGGACACGCAGGTGCGGAAAGGGATCTCTCAGATGCGGATTTGACCAGGTTCAGCCAGGCTCGCAGATGGGGTAGGAGTTCCGCAGATGCAGAGCCGTAGATGCGGCCCAGTGACCGCATGTGCGGCCCCATCCTACTAAATGAGATTTTGCACTTGCGATGCTTTTTCCGCAGGTGCGGCCTAATGGGTCGCAAGTGCGGGATCGCTGTGTATATGACATATAATTCGAGGGTTTGTGTCACGACCCAAAACCTATGTGTTGTGATGGCGCCAGACACCACAGTCAGGCAAGCCGACCCCTTAATCAGTTGGAACACTTTCCTGTTTAACATTTTAGAATCGAAGCCTCTTCTTGCATTTTCATTATTAAATAAATAAATTTCGTAGTTTAAATACGGCAAGAAACCAACTTAATACAAAAAAAGAAATACCAAGACATCCCCAGAACCTAGTGACACAAGTCCATGAGCAATTGCTAAGAATTTATACAATTATACAATGCTTGTTCGAAAAACAAATTGGACAAAGGCAATAAACATAAAATGTAAGTACACAGAAGGGAGACTCCGACAGCTATGGAACGCCTCTGGATGAATGTAGCCCGCATAAGTCCCCAAATCGATCACTGTACTATGAAGGTACCTATGCAACAAAATGCGTATAAAGTGTATTATGAGTACATATACATATATGTACCCAGTGAGTATCCCGTCTAAACTCGAATGAGTAGTGACGAGAGGTTGACTAGATACTCACTAAGGTCCAACAATATAATATATGACGAGATATGTCTAAAGAAATAGGCATGTGAGACAGTAAACAACAAGTACATAGCAAATAACATAATCCAGATAATAACTGAAAAATGAACAGCAAAGTACCAAAATCTCCTCTTAACCAATACCTGACAATCCAGTTATAAGTGACTCAGAACTCAAGTGATCATACACATACCAGGAAAAGACAACCGGCCGGAGTCGTAAGGGTGGTCATAAGGACTGAGGTCATAAGCTAACCCATGATCGCGAATCATACCTGTGACTCCCGTACTGACTCGATAATAATAAGTTAACCCACGATCGCGCATCGTACCTGCGACTCGTGTGCTGACTTGATTATAATAAGTTGACCCACGATCGCGCATCATACATGCGACTCGTGTGCTGACTCGATAATGATAAGCTGACCCACAATCGCACATAACGCATGTGACTCGTGTGCTGACTCGATAATAATAAGCTAACCCATGGCCGCGCATCATACTTGTGACTCGTGTGCTGACTCGATAACAAGTGCGTATATATAAGTACATAT
>ML264321.1:6737-55340 GCA_005239495.1 Nicotiana undulata
CCCTCTCCACCAGCCCCCCCTACTCCCTACCCATTTCAACCTTCAACTCCTGATAACAACAACAACCCCTTCTTCCCCACCTACCCCTCTCCACCACCCCCACCCACCCCACCACCCCCTTCTTCACTCGCTACATTTCCTGCTAATATCTCTGATATTAACCTCCCATATACCTCCAAATCTAAGCATGTTTCCTCTAAGCTCATTATCACTGCCATTACTTGTGTTCTTGCTGCTATCATTGTTCTTTCTATCGCCATCTGTTTGCACGCGAAGAAAAGGAGGCGCCATTTTAATGACGCAAAAACTCAAAGATCCGATAATAGCAATACACTGAATCATAATAGTAGTAAAAATGACGGTAATACTACTAATAATATTCCTAAGCTTCAACAACCATCTCAAACTAGTTCAGAGTTTCTCTATTTGGGTACTCTTGTCAATTCACATGGCGGCATTAATAGTAGTAGTAACCCTAATACTGCTCCATCTTCGACAAAAATGGCCTCCCCGGAGCTCCGTCCACTTCCACCGTTAAATGGACGGAATTTAAGTCAAAATTACAGGAATACCCGTAATGATGATGATTTTTACTCTACTGAGGAGTCTGTTGGTTATATAGAGAGCTCTTTTGGAGCTGGATCATTGTCAAGGAGAGATTTTGCTGCTGTTGAAGTGGATAAATTTGTCGGGTCGAGCTTGTCGGGTTCGGATTCATCCTCGAGTTCCGGGTCGGGTTCCCCTAGCCGGTCTGTATCTCTGAGCATTTCGCCTCCGGCGAGTTTGAGTCCAAAAAAGGAAAGTTGTTCAAGACCTAAGTCACCGGAACTGGTCGCCGTTGTGACCCCTCCGCCACCTCAGCGTCCACCTCCTCCTCCACCTCCATTTAAGGTAGCTGCAAATGATCAAAATGTTGAGAGTCATTCTATTGAGAAAAATGAGGAGAAAAATGAGGAGATACTTAAGCCAAAGTTGAAGACTTTGCATTGGGATAAAGTAAGAGCAAGTTCGGATCGCGAAATGGTGTGGGATCAACTGAAATCAAGCTCATTTAAGTATGATAATATGAACTCTTACTACTAATTATATTGTCATTATAGATATTCATTAACTTTTGTAGTGTAAGGGAAATTGAGCTGGTTTATATCTGCAGGTTGAATGAAGAGATGATAGAAACATTGTTTGTTGTGAAGAATCCAGCTTTGAATACAAGCGCAACAGCTAAACACCTTATTGTTCCCTCAATGAGTCAAGAGAATAGGGTACTTGATCCAAAGAAGTCACAGAACATTGCAATTTTGCTGAGGGCTCTAAATGTAACCACAGAGGAAATATGTGAAGCCCTCTTAGAAGGTACACTTTGGTTCTAACATTCTTTGATGAGTTTAATGATAACTACATGTAACCCTTTTTAAAAAGGCAGCCTTGACGTAACAGGTAAAGTTAAAGTTCCTGCCACGTGAGCAAGAGGTCACGGGTTCAAGCCGTGGAAATAACATCGCAGGATAAGGCTGCGTAAAATATACTTTTGTGGTTCGGTCCATCCTCAGACCCCGCACATAGCGGAAGTTTAGTGCATTGGGCTGCCTTTTACATATAACCTTTCATAAAAAGGGGAGCTTTGGCGTAACTGGTAAAGTTGTTGCCATGTGACCAAGAGGTTACGGTTAAGCTGGGGAACAACCTCTTACAGAAATGCAGGGTAAGACTGCGTACAATATACCTTTGTGGTTCGGTCCTTCCTCGGACCCCGCGCATAGCGGGAGCTTAGTGCATTTGGCTGCCCTTTACATGTAACCGTTCATAAAAGTGGTATTTGTAACCTGAAAAGTAAGGCAAGTTACGTTACGCTACAGGATAAAATACAATAATGTTGAAATCTTTACACTACCATTGTATATGAATTAAATCCTCTTTGAATTGAAAATTAAGAGCTGAAAAATGAGAGGAACGATGGAAGTGCGCGTTTAATGCCTGCCAAAAACCTTCTACTAAGTACTGACTGCAGCATAATCACTCAATTTATATTTGCTTGATTTTGAACAAATGGTTGAATTTCTGCCCAATTAAAATACATTGCTCTTATTGTAGTAAACTAATATAATGTGTTAAAGGTTATGCTCCTTTGCTCCTAAGGCTTTCATGGTGTTCATTGTTTGGATGTAGCATCTCACTTGGAGTGGAAAAGCCTTGTAGTATATGGATTCCGAAACCAAGTTAACAACTTTACTTTGATGGTTTGATCAATAGGCAGAAGTCCTACCATGTCGATAACTTTACCTTCGATAATTGTTCTTTAATAGTTTCATCAATAGGCAGAAGTTAAAGTGTATTTACACTTAATAAAGTGTGTATGTTGGAGAATAGAGTGCAATAATAAATTACATCTTCTGTTCAGGAAACGCTGAAAATATCGGGACTGAACTCCTTGAGATTTTATTGAAGATGGCTCCATCCAAAGAGGAGGAACGTAAGCTAAAAGAATACAAAGATGATTCTCCGTTCAAGCTTGGCCCCGCGGAAAAGTTTCTGAAAGCAGTGCTTGATATACCTTTTGCATTCAAAAGGATAGATGCTATGCTTTACATATCAAATTTTGATTATGAGGTTGACTACCTCAGAAATTCATTTGAAACTCTAGAGGTAATTATTTCACGTCATCATCAGTTTCTACTTGTCATTGATTATCTATTCACGAGAAGAATTTTGATTTTGATCAGAAGAAAACTTGTGTAAAGTATTGATGCTCAACACTAACAACTTAAAGAAGCAAACAATTATGTCTCTTGAAATCAAACTCTGAAAATATTAAGCATTATATTATTTTGGAGGAATGATTGTTTAATGTGTTGATCTTGTGACTAGTATCTGTGAGCATTTCTGAATTCAACTAAAAGATAAATACTGTCTGGGAACAAGCAGGGATCCTATTAGCTTGATATATCTGCTGTTGCCGTGTCCCTATTTTAGGAGATTAACGGCTAAATATTGGACTTCGGAGTAATCATGTATAATGATTCTATTACAGGCAGCATGTGAAGAGTTGAGAAGTAGCAGAATGTTCTTAAAGCTTCTAGAAGCAGTGCTAAAGACGGGAAACCGCATGAATGTTGGGACAAATAGGGGTGATGCTCATGCCTTCAAACTTGACACACTGCTAAAGCTTGTAGATGTCAAGGGAGCAGATGGGAAAACAACTCTCTTGCATTTTGTGGTTCAGGAGATTATAAAAAGTGAAGGTGCTCGTCTTTCTGGTGGAAATCAGAATCATCAACAGTCTACTACCAATGACGACGCTAACTGCAAGAAGCTTGGCCTCCAAGTTGTTTCCAACATTAGTTCAGAACTTACAAATGTCAAAAAATCTGCTGCCATGGATTCAGAAGTACTCCACAGCGACGTCTTAAAGCTTTCTAAAGGGATTCGAAACGTTGCTGAGGTTGTACGTTCCATTGAAGCTGTCGGATTGGACGAAAACAGCATTAAAAGATTCTCCGAGTCCATGAACAGGTTTATGAAAGTAGCAGAAGAGAAGATTTTAAGGCTACAAGCTCAAGAAACGTTGGCCATGTCGCTGGTGAAAGAAATAACCGAGTATGTCCATGGAGATTCAGCTAGAGAAGAGGCTCACCCTTTCAGAATATTCATGGTTGTCAAAGACTTCCTAATGATTCTTGATCGCGTTTGTAAGGAAGTTGGAGCGATAAATGAGCGGAGAGTAGTTAGTTCAGCTCAAAAGTTTCCAGTTCCAGTTAACCCAAATCTACAACCTGTCACTAGTGGATTCAGAGCTAAACGGCAGCATAGTTTATCTGATGAGGAAAGCTCATCTCCTTAGTAGAATTATTTGATCATGACAGGCAAACACTAGTTTTTGCTTTTGGCCAAAACCAATGTAATCTATTATATAGGAAGCATAGGAGTTTGCCTTAGATTGTGCAGAACTATTTAGGCATATGTAACTCTTTTATCTATCTGAAATTTTGTATTATATTAGATCATTCTATAAGATATTGGGTGTCCCGGAAACAGCCTCTCTACCTCCTCTGGGGTAGGGGTAAGGTCTGCGTACATTCTACTCTTCCCAAACCCCACTGGTGGGATTTTACCAGGTTATTGTTGTTGTTGTTGTTGTTGATAGAGCAAATTTTCTTCTACGAGATAAAGCAAAGACTTTTCTTGTAAGTTCACCGGGGACAACAAAGTAGACCTAAAATCACATGAAGGAATTTGTTTAAAAGAATCTATCATTTATTGAAATTCATGTGGATTTAGCGAAAGAAAGACACAGTAAGGAAAAATATCTATATACTAGTAGATGCTTTCGATTAGTTGTACATAAGTTTTGTCATGTTAGTGTTTTTACTTTAGGTTCTATGTTTTGTAAGATTCTTGTAACCCTGCCAAAGATTTTTATGCCAATAGAAAATATAAAGAATTTCGAGTATTTTTTCTGTTTCTATTTTGTGGAAATTTAGCTTGAGAAAAATTTAAATGGCAAAATATTATGAGTAGAATTTATATAGCCGATCCCAACCTTAAGAAAATGATGCTAGGTTTGACAAGAATAACGTATAAAGCAGAAATTGGAACTATTCATAATATGATTAGGATGGGTGATGAAATAGGATTCTCCATCAGAAAAAGGAGCATCTCAAAAACAAGACCTTTGTTGGAAAAGAATTTTACCGTTTTAAAGTGTGGAAAGCAGAAATCATGCCTCTTTCCAAATCCAAACTTTGATGAGTTTATTGGACTAAATTGTACACTTCAAATTAAAGTAGATTTAGAGCCCGTTTGGACATAAGAATTTTTTCACTTTTCCCCCCAAAAGTTTCATTTTTTTCGAAATCAGTATCAGGCCATAAAATTTGCAATTTTCACTTGAAGATGAATTTTGAAATTTATCGAAAATTTGAGAAACTCCAAAAAGTTGTTTTTCAAAATTTTGCACTCGGATCACTCACAAAACTTTAAAAACAACTCAAAATTATATTCATGTCCAAACATAACTCTAATTTTCAAATACTATTTTCACTTTGAAAAAAATTTCAGTTCTTTTTTAGAACTTTACAATTCTCATGTCCAAACGCCCACTTAACTGATGACAAATACTTCCTAATAAGCTGTTAAATAATCTTATCTAATAGGAAAACTAGACAAAAAGGGTGTCATTGAACTGACAAATGTTAAGTTGTGTGAGATTATGCTTGTAAGTAGCAAAAACACCTTCCAAAATAGAAATAATCAAAGGAGAGTATAATAGCATTCTCACAGCCTAAATAATAGGAAACGCATTCTTGAAATTTTTACATTCCCATACCATATATGAAACCTTATCACCCTCCATGTTTAAGGTTTGATTTAATTATATTTAGTATACCAAATTACCAAATCTATACCATAATTAATTTAGGATTATAATTAATGGGCAGTTTTTTACTCCTTAACTAAAGGGATATAATTAATGGGCAGATTTTTACTCCTTAATTAAAGGTGTCCATATATCCCACGTTTCTCTCTCCCCATCATTTGTAACCAGCCGTTTTCCCCTCCCCTTTCTTCCTCTTCTCCCTTCCTTCTTCTTCAAATTGTAGAATTCAGACCTTCGAGATTCAACAAGTCGAAATTGCTACATTCTGTTCTTCATCGTTTTCAGAAATTGGCGATCATATATATGTTCTTCATCTTTTCTTCTCTCAAATCCACCATTGACAGCCACCATGAAAAAGCTTGAATTCAAATTTGGGTTTTCAAAAATCATTATTTGTTTGGATTGGGTGTTGTTGAAAATAATCAGGAATATGGTTTGGAGGGTTTGAAAATAATCAATTTTGAGGGTTTTTGGTGAAGATGGGACTTGATTTTGACTGATTTTCAGATTGAATCTCGAAGAAGAAGAAGAAGAAGACATATTACAGAAATTGTAGATAAATTGTAGATAAATTGTAGTTAAATTGTAGTTAAATTGTAGATTGTGTCCAGAATGTAGTTAATGTATAGTTTTTTTGTAGACAAATTGTATTCTAAACATCATAATAACTACATTTAATATAACTACAAAATTTTCTATTCATCTACAAAAATTCTACAAAAAAACTAAAAATAAACTACAAAGTCAAACAGATCTCAATATCGTATCACCCAATTCTCATTCGATTGTAGTTTAATTGGGATTTTCGACATAATTGCGTTTTTTGCAGAAGATTTGTAGAAGTTTTAGTCATTTTTAATTTGTGAAAACAAAAAACAAAGCATCTACAATCAAAATACAAATAATCTACAATTTATCTACAAAATATCTACAAACTGGGTACATTGAATAGAAAGAGACAAAAATTAATACATCGTGATTTGCGTTTGAAAATTTCTGAAAGAATTTTTAATTCCCCAATATTAGCGCACCTAAATAAGGAATTTTAATACTACAATGATTCCTTATTTAATGAAATATATGAAGGAATATTTACTTCCTTAATTTTAACGCCTAAATAGGAAGATTATATCTACTAAGATTCTATATTTAATGCATTGTATCTGTTTTGTAAAAAAACTATTGACAGGGCGGGTAATTTTCAAATCATGAACATATTTAGTAATATAGTTTCCTATATGGTATAGGAACGAAAATGTCTCTTCTGCATTCACGCAGGGTCCACGGAAACGCCGCACCTCAACGGGGTGTGATGTAGACAGCCTACCCTGATGCAAGAATCAATGACTGATTCCACAGCTCGAACTCTTGACCTATAGGTCATATGGAAACAACTTGACCGTTGCTCTAAGGTTGCCCTTCAACCTTCCTTAACACAAGGATCTGGAAGAAAAAAATTGAGTAACATCTAATCTGTAAAGGACAGAGACATCTAATCTGTATAAATCTCTTCAGCAAGAAAAATACAGAAAAGGAAACACAAATTACATAGTTGAGTAAGCTATGAAGAAGGGACATACAGTAGAATGATCAATATAGATAGTGAACGTGGTATTTGTACAGGATAGAAAAGATTATGCAGTACAGACAACAACCTAAAATTACAGAGGACTGTGATTCTATATTAATTACTGTATCTTACTTACTCAACCATTATCAACGAACAACGAACCTCTTTTACTTATTGAGCAACGATGAGTTCGTCCAGTTGATGTCCGACATCATCACTCTCTGAAGGCATCATCAAAATGTCATCTTCAGTTGTGAAATGATATCGCTCTCCGATGGCTCTCAGAAACTGGTATACTTCGAACATTGTCGGCCTCTCCTTAGGAACAGACAACACACACCGACAAGCAACTTTAAGGACCTGGAAAATCTCACTGTCATTACCTTTACCAGCCAACGAATGGTCAATCGCATCTTGAAGCTTAGATTCACCAGAGAGATTTGAAATCCATTCCACGAGATTACCCTTAAAGGTCTCGGGAGGTTTGGTGACAGAGGTCGGTCTCTCACCAGTTACTAACTCAAGAAGTACAACACCGAAACTGTACACATCACCTTTTGGTGTAGCCATAAGAGTACGTGCATATTCAGGAGCAACATAACCAAAGTCCCCGAATTCTCCGTTGACGAAGGTACTCAAATGAGTGTCAATTGGATTCATGAGCCTAGCGAGTCCAAAATCTGATATTTTTGGTTCGAATTCCAGGTCCAACAAGATGCATTTAGAACTAATGTTTCTGTGAATAATACGAGGATTGCAGTTGTGGTGAAGCCATGCAAATCCTTTGGCTGCTCCAAGGCCAATCTTAAGTCTCGTAGGCCACTCGAGAGTTTTTTCCCCTTCACTCACCGAATGTAACTTATCGTGCAAGGTGCCATTTGGCATGTCCTTGTAGACCAACAGCCTTTCTTTTTTTGCCATGCAAAAACCTAAAAGAGGAACCAAGTTACGGTGCTTTACCTTTCCCAAAGTATCCATCTCAGATACAAACTCTTTCTCTGAATGTTGAGTATTCTGCAATCTCTTAACCATGAGTGAAGTACCATCGTCAAGTACTGCTTTGTAGAAAGTCCCGGTACTTGCTGACCCGATGATATTGCTTTTGCTGAAGTTGTTAGTGGCCTTCATGAGATCACTTAATTTCATTTTTGAAGCAGACTTCTCAAACATTGAAAGCTGAAAATAACGCACCTTAAGTCAATTAAGAAAGCTTGAGCAAGAGAAAAATCACACAACAACAGGTGAAAATTCATACCACACTTAACATGGAGGTTGAATGCTTATAAGAAAACATGAATTAAAAATTAAAAATATGATCACAGTGCTACAGTAGAAACAGTAAACAAAAACAACAACCCACTAGAATTGAATTTGACAAATGAACAAAGAGCGAACAGAAATGTCAATAAAAAGACAGAGTTTATAATGATTCGGCAGAGTAAAAATTCTCACCTGGATTGTCTTGGTACCCTTAATACTCTTCGCCCATTTATTCCCGTCAGGATCTTCTTCCTTTTTCTTCTTCCTGGATATCTTTCTCAAGTAGAAGGACGTACAGAGGATCACAAATACAGCACCTAAAGTCACCCCACCAACAGCTGCACCGACGATGACTCCTGTACGGGGTTTCTTGGAGGAACCCTCGCAACGAGTTAACGGACCTCCACAGAGTCCTGCATTATTGGCATAGCTCTCAGCGGGAATAGTTGCATTATGGAAATTTGGAACTGGTCCGGTCAATCGATTGTTTGCTACATTAAAAGTCTTGAGCCGACCAAGCAGGCCAATTTCTGGAGGAATTTGACCCGTCAACTGGTTGTTGTCAAGTTTAATGTCATTCAAAAAAGAGCAGTTTGCGAGATCCTTTGGGATTTGCCCTGATAGGTTGTTGGATGAGAGATCCAGGAATACCACAAAACCTATAATTTTGGAGATATCAAATGGAATACTTCCATTGAGCTCGTTGCTCGAAAGATCTAATGATGTCATAGAGGTACAATTCTGAATACCACGTGGAAACTTGCCCTTAAGACCCATGTCAGGAAGAGTGATACTCAGAACCTTGCTTTCATCCGGATGCCAACACTGAATCCCAGTAAATTTGCAGATGAAACCTTCGGTCTGATTATCAAAGTTCCATGTTGACCCCAAGTAATTTAATGGATCTTCTAATGTCTCTTTTACAGATTTCAGACAGTCAATGTCGCTTTGAACAGCACAGCAAACATCGAGACTCAAGACCAAGTAGATCAAAATAGAAGCAAGAGTGGTAAGAGCTCTGTTATCCAATGCCATCTTTGTAAAAGGCCCGGTCATAATTGCATCAATTGAAGGGCCTAGTTACGCCGTTGAATGAAACATTTAAGATCTCTTTAGACTAGTTCGCAACCCCAAACAATGTGAAATGCATTGCAAGTACAAATCCAATTTCTCCTGAGCTAAATTCAGAAACCTACAAAATATTGAAGGGGAAATTAAGAACTGCAATGGTGACGAGTCAGTGCTATCAATCAATCAACTATGCCTCAATTCCAGACTAGTCGAGAAAAACTATATGAATCTATGTATCCATCTGCTCTATTCAGTCCCATTTCATATCAATACTAGATAAAATTTGTCTTCTAAGGCATACTAGTGCTTTCCTAGAACTAAAGCTGAGGAAGGGCCGGACCACAAGGGTCTATTGTACGCAGCAGCCTTACCCTGCATTTTTGCCCTGCATTTTTGCAAGAGGCTGTTTCCACAGCTTGAACCCGTGACCTCCTGGTCACATGGCAACAACTTTCCCATTTACGCCAAGGCTCCCCTTCTGCTTTCCTAGAACTAAAGGTACTCAAATTCCACACTTATCTCTACACGGAAATATAAGTAACCAAAATAAGAAAACGGCACAGATTTTAAAGAGAAAAACGGCAAACAAAGAGGCAGAAGAGACTAGCAAGAGAAAAAGCACAATAGCAAGCAGCAGATGCCCAAAAAAATTCGCATACTACTACATCCAACAAAAGAAAAACTCCATCCAAAGATGAGTTTATAACCTGATCTTCTACAACCACAAAGCAGAAATGTTCATACCTTCAAGATGGAAGTTAAAAAAGAAAGAAAAAGAAAACACGTCTACTTGACATAAGCAAAACCAATCAAAAAAATCTTTACCCAAAAATGATTTTATCTTATCTTCAAGAGCCGACAACAATAATAACAACCCTGTATAATCTCACAAGTGGGGCCTGGGGAGGGTAGCGTGTACGCAGACCTTACCCCTATCCTAGGGATAGAGAGGTTGTTTCCGATAGACTGATCTTCAAGAGCCTACTTGATATAAAACAATGAACAAGGCTCATAGAACCCAGAAAAAGTTGTTAAATCGATGAAGAAAAGAGCAAGTTCCAATTCTACAAAGAATAGTTCAGAGCTTTTTGACCATGACAACCAAATTTAAAAGAATAATAAACTACTGTCCTTGTTCAAAGTATTCATAGAATGGCAATAATATATCAATTAAAATAACAGTTAGTTATAAATTTAAAAACAAAAACAAATTGAGGGTACAAATACTATCTTCAAATGAAATATAATTTAACTTTATCCTAAATACAGAATTTACTTGATCTTCCACATCCACAAGCACAAAAATGAACACCTTCAAGAGTAAAATTCAAAAAACAAAAAGCTCTTAATATAAAAACAAAACCCAAAAAGGGTTCTTTAAATCAAACAAAAAAAGGATCAAATTCAACTTAAATTATTAACATGACTTTCAAATTTCAAGAATTAAAAGCAGCCACCAACAGAATAAAGACACAATTTTTAATTATAATAATTAAAGAAAAGGGTTAGGTATAAATACCATTAAACAAATTGAACATAAAAGTAACAAGACCAAAAAGGTTATAGATGCAATATACTTACTGCCCAGTTGAGGGTATAAAATGCTGGATCTTGATGGTCAATTAACAGGAAATTTTAGAGAAGAAATATATGAAAGAAGATTGTATTTGGTCATAGAGTTTACTGGGTCAAAGAAATAAAGCTAGACATTGTTTAACTGTGTGAGCTAAGACCAAAGACTTGCTAAAAATGAAAGAGAAAGAGAGTTAAAATGGGAGAGGGAGACGACCTATGGCTTGACTTGCTGTTCATTTGCTGTGGATTTTTTTATTTTTTTTTATTTTTATGTTTCTCACCATTTTTTTTTTTTTTTTTGGCTTGACTAATCTAGATATGCACCAAAAAATTACATTTTAGGGCTCGTTTGTTACGAGTGACCATGGATAATTAATTTTGAAATTAAATTTAATATGAGTTTATCCCGAAATATTTGTGTTATTTTTATCCTTATTAGATTAAGAACCCGTTTGGACATAAAAAAAATTTCTTTTTTTCTCAAACTTCTTTTTTGAAAATCCCACTAGAGAGTCTTTCGGAAACAGTCTCTCTACTCCTTCAAGGTAGGGGTAAGTTTTGCGTACACATTACCCTTCCCAGACCTCACTAGTAGGATTTTACTGGGTTGTTGTTGTTGTTGTTGTTGTTATTTCAAATTTCCTTTTGAAAATAATGTTTGGTTATCAAAATTTTACAATTTTTCCAATCTCACTTGAAAATGTATTTTTAAATTTGAAAAACCGGTGAAAACCAATTTTTCAATCGGTGGAAAGGTTGCTAAAGTTTAGGTGCAAAATATGAAGAAAAAAAGACATCCAAATATGTTGCAAAAATTTATAACCAAACATAATTTTATATTCACTTCAAATTTTAGTGTAATTCCAAATTTGGAATTCTTTTTTTAGAATTCATATCCAAACGCCTACTAAATTTGATAAAATTGTGATATCACAAATTCTAGAATTAATTATCCCGAGATATTAGTGTTATTTTTATTCGTATGAAATGATTGGATAATAATCTCGTAATAACTAACCCAAAATAATTAATTTTGAAATAACTTATTTCTCCGGCAAACTATCTAGACTAAAGTGTTCCTCCTAAAAATGTTTTCTTACTTAGAGCTCCAATCTGAATTGTTATTTAAAAACAATATATTTTATCACTCCAATGCAACATTTTGGTGGCTGTGGAAAGTTAGTGTGAAAGCCATGGTTATTTTTTCATCTATTAAAAAGGACCAAATTAATTATTTAGGAAAATGCTAAAATGGAAAAGTTGAATATGAAGGAAAAGTCTAACTTCTGACTTTTAGACTATTCTTTTTCCATTTTCACACCTGAACCAAGTACGGGTTTAAGTTTGTTTTAACTCAAATGGTCCCTCAAGTTTGAAGGTGAGTCTGTTTTGGCCCTTATTGTATTTTCTTAGGCATATATGATTCATTAAGTTTTTAAAATTAAGCACCTTGGTCTAACTAACAGAACATCAACAAACTATTAAATTATACCAATTATGATAATTCATACATAATTACGATTTGAATGTGTTCTGAAATTATGATAATTCAGATAATTTCTTGTGTTAACGTTGGTAATCTTTTCATTAATAGTTTGGTGTACTTCGGATGCTACATAAAAAGAGTAAAAATAGCACGGGCTAACCAGTTTTCGGATTGACTATTCAAGAATAGCCAGCGTTTGCAAAATCATTAAAAAATAGCCACTATTTTGTTGCAACACGAAAAGTTCCAACATAATATATTAGAAATCAGTGTACCTGTGTATGAACTTCCAGCACATTATGCTGGAACTCCAAACACGCGAAAAGTTCCAACATAATATACTGGAGATTGGAGTACCTGTGTATTATAATGGAACTCCAGTATATTATGCTGGAAATCCACCCTATTTATGTTGGAACTCCAGTGTAATATGCTGGAGTTCCAGTATATTATATTGTAGTATTTTCAGGATTTTGATCAATGTTTTCATTCATATTTATATTTACATAAAAAATGGCTAAATTTGATTATTTTAAAACTGTGATTATTTTTGAATGACCACTCGGCAATTTCTCCCATAAAAAGATCCCATCTCATGATATTCGTTTTACATTTTCAAGTCAAATACATTCATTTGATTGTACCTATACAACAACTATCATTGTACTAATTAGTTCCCAATTAAGTTCGATCGTTGATCTTATTGAAACAATAATAATTTGTCACTGTTTCATGTCTCTCCTATTTTAGAGATTTTTTTCCTTAAAAAGAAAAAAAAAGGTACTAAATATCACAACAGTTTAATCCACATTAATAATATAGTTTACTGTTGTATAATATCATGCTACTAGTTACAATGGGCAGAAAAGTCTATGTCACCTACTCAACTTTCATGTAATAGATAATTTATCTTGTAGAGGAAAAGTTAGAAGCACGATAATAAATACTTTATGTTACATCAGTATAATTAAATTATGTTGGCGTTATTATTGTTTTATCACATGATAAATTATAGTATGTACATTTTTATGATTAGTACGATAAGTGGAAAGAATACAAAACTGTGTAATTAATTGACGGATACGGTCAATAATTTCTATGACAGCATCGTTTGTTCCAAATATTTTTGAATGTTATAGCGAAGTGATGTTATAGAGAACATATATTATAACATAACATAAGAATTAATTCCGAAAAAACTTAATTTTTATAGTGAAGTATTATTATATAGGGATATTGTTATAAAGAGGGCTGACCGTATGAAAAATACTGAGTATTAAAGATTCTTTTGGATTACAAGTATTTCTAACTTGGTTACATGATCTATATTTTTTTCCAACAAAGCAATAATTGTTCATTCCATCCGCACCTCTAAACTTAAGTCAGCAAATTTTGGAAATCAATTTTAATACAAAAAGAACACCGATCCTTATAATAGGAGTAGTATTTTGTATAAACGTATATTATGAGTCAAAATCAGATTGAGGATTAAGTCGTGCGAAATTGAACGAGGAGAGCAACTCGTAAATCGTTGTGAGTCGCGTGGTCGACCACTAATCTCATGAGTCGAACAACTCGATAACCAGTCATGGTCGAAGTCGAGCAGTAGAGTAAGAAATAACAACTAGTTTTATATTGGGATCCACAGAGGGAATATTCTACCAAATATCCTCGATGTTTGTACTTTTAAGATTCTTTGGGAATATCTCATATAAAAGAAAGAAGGAGGGGGAAAAAGGTAATGTCAGATTCGATATGATAAGAACACTTGTAAAGAATAAGCTCTCAAAGAAAATACAAAGAACTACTTTTCACCAAGATTCAACCTTTTTGTGAACTATTCTATTGTCATTTCCATCAGATCCAAGAAAGTGCATAATATTCTATCTTACCCGTGTCATTCATCATTGTTAGAGGAAGGAATCCTCCACCCTCTTCAATATTCGGTGAATCTTCCCTTCTATATACATTTATTGTTATTTATTGCTTGCTCTTTTTGCATAATATAACATCTGATCACATTTGTTGTCCACATCTCGTTTTAAGTATACTGTTGTTTACGTTATTCGTCACAAATCTAGAACTATTAGTTCTAACTAGGATTGCCCCATCTTAATAAATCATTAACTAGTTTAACCAATGATTAACTCATTTTTTGTCAAACAATTTGGCGTCGTCTGGGGAGGGGGGATTTCCTAGTCAAAGTCTTAGTTTTTGTAGATTTTAAAAAAGCAACACAACACAAAATCTTGTCTTTTCCCGCATGCGCAGTCTAACATGGCAGGTAATGGAGAAGATAGAATGAAAGCAGTGGCCGACCTTATTGCGACCTTACTGCCAACCTCCTAGACACGATCAATGAGGTCACTGGAACAGACGAGGAGAACGTGACACCAAACGCTTCCCCTAGACGAAGTGGTTCGCCCCTCTCTCATGGCAGCGTCACAACCTCACGTGGAAAAGGGGCCTCTACGTCCACAGCGGAAGAGGCACCACCAACAGTGAAAAATCTATTAGAAGCGTGGTTAACGATTACACTAACGAGCATACTCGACAAACACGCCCACGCATGAGTTGGCATCACACCTGCGGCTGATGAGCAGCACGACCCTCCTCCTGTAACAGGTATCACTCATGCCATTAATGATGTAGGTAATAACCCCCTCACAGCTATACTAAGGAACAAGGAGGAGGTGGAGAACGAGAACAAAGCGCTCCACGACCAAATGAAGGAACACCAAGAAATAGTAGACAAAATAACAGGAGCCCCAAAGCTTTTTTCCAAAACGGGACGCCGACCGGTTCAGAACAACCGTATAGTGACGAGGTTTCACCACATGCCATACGTAAAACATTCAAAATACCATCGTACTTGGAGATATATGACGGTATGACAGACCCTGAGGATCACGTGACCCACTATGTCACTGCGGTGAAAGGCAACGACCTCGCCAAAGAACAAGTGTCATTCATACTGCTGAAATTTTTTGGTGAAACCCTAGCGGGGGGAGCGCTGACGTGGTACTCACAATTACCCGCGTGGTCCATAGAAACATTTGAGGAAATGGCCGATAAGTTTGTTACCGCCCATGCCGAGGCTAAGAAATCAGAGGCAAGGGTAAACGACATATTCTCTATTAAACAGTCACCTGGCGAGAGACTCGGAGATTTCCTTGCCCGATTCAACTGTGTGAGAATGACTCTTCCAAATGTATTGGAGGGAATTGTATTGGTAAAAAATAGACTTCACACGTGTAATATTTCTGATGACAAAGCAATCTACGTGGAGCAATGGAAACATGACAGTTGGTGAGAAATTTAGAAAGAGGTACGAGACAAAGAGGAACGGAATAAGATACACACGAAACAATTAGATGCGGGAGCGCTAGTCTAATTGAGGAGTTGAAGAGACACGGTCAGAATGAATCATGCCAGGATAAAGGGCATATTCAAAGATCTTCAATCAATGAGCTAAACGTTACATAATCTTCACGCAAGAGTTACGATTACATATTGTAACGTTACATTAATGATATTATTAGTCATTAATGCTCAATCACTAAGAAGAGTAGACGTTATATTAAGAAATTCCCTATAAAAGGGAGTAAAATCTCACTTGTATGGACACGCTCGAACCACTACTGAAATATACTTATTTTTATCTCTTATTGCTTTCTTATTTACAAGTTTAATTATTATTAGTTAATTTCCTTGGTTATCAGAAGCCTGAGTACTTCTTAAAATAGCTTTGACTAAGAATCTAACTCTTTGGTTAAACAAATTGGTTCCTTTATCGGGAATATGATAATCTTTGTTTTTTCTCAGATAACCTTTATCGAATCATGTCAAATACCAACGACAACAACCAACTGGAACTCCAGTTCCATCGCCTCAGGGATCCCACGAGGTTCAAGGGACAACTCCCCAGAAAGATCTACAACTCACAACAATGATCAAATTGGAAACGAGCAAACAAGAGAACAATACCCTTTGAAGAAGAGGGTTGGTAAATATGTGAGTGAAGCTCTTCAAGATTTCATGAAGGGGCTACCTACTGTATCAACTACACCTCCTCCACACAACACTGCAACTATAGAAAATCCACAATCTGGACTAGCAAATTCAGGAAGTAGAGGCACTCCAAATGAATCGCTTGAAGGAAGACCAGGTATGTCTAATAATTCAGATTTGCAATCTTTAATACAAACCTGGCAGAAACAGGTGAAGGAACAAAACGATCGTATCAAGAAAATTCCTGGAGTACCACCTGCCATCAAGGGTATTGATATTGATAAATATTCCCAACAACCCTGGAATCCAAGTGCAACACCTTTGCCGATTCCCAAGAAATTAAAAATGCCCGACATACCAAAGTACGATGGGACAACTCGTCCACGTGATCATGTTACTGCTTTCACCACAGGAGTAAAAGGCAACGACTTGACTAAGCAAGAAATTGAATCCGTGTTGGTCAAAAAGTTTGGAGAGACACTCACTAAAGGAGCATTAACATGGTATTCTCTCTTACCCAAAAATTCTATTGATTCCTTTGTTGAGCTTGCAGATTCGTTTATAAAAGCACATTCCGGTGCACAAAAAGTGGAAAAGATAATGGAAGACTTGTTCAAAATAAAACAGGGAGACACGGAGTTGCTTCGTGAATTCGTAGAGGTTTCAACGTGAAAGGATATTGTTACCAAGAGTACCTGACAATTGGGCAGCTATGGCATTTGCAAGAATTTAAATGATAAAAGCTCTGAAGCCATGAGGCGACTCAAAGAAAGCTTGAGAGAGTTCCCAACTATGACATGGAATGATGTTTATAACAGGTATAACACCAAATTACGAATTGAAGAGGATACCATTGCCCAATCAAAAGCGGAAGACAAGACCAGTTCTAGATGCTCCGAATCAGAAAGGAAAACTTGTAAAAACAGGTACGACCCGTACATGAGACCTTCGGGACGAGAGGCTCGTTCCAAATTTGAAAATATACGGTCTAATCACAGACCGCCAAATAGAGATTCAAACTCATCATCATCAAGATCCAGAAAGGATCGAGACGAGCGAAATAGAGGTAATTCAAGAATTGGAGACTATAATTTCAATGTAAGTACTTCTGAATTAATTACAGTATTAAGAAATATGGGTGATAAAGTTCGATGGCCCAAGGAAATGAGATCAAATCCAAACAGAAGGAACTCAAACTTCTGGTGCGAATTCCACAATGATCATGGGCACAAAACATCAGACTGCAGGTTATTGCAAGGTGAGGTAGAACATTTATTAAAACAAGCCTATCTAACAGAACTGTTTAGTGAAAAAGGTAAACATGCATATATGAAGAATAGGCAGGAGCCCCCAAAACCACCATCTCCGAAGAGAACAGTAAATGTGATAAATGGAGGAGAGGAGGTAAATGGCGTAACTTATACTTCATCAAGAAGAATGACTAAGTTCACAGTGAACCACGGGAAACGGACTCGTGATACTTTGGAGGCTGACAACATCTCATTCGACGACGCAGATGCTGATGGATTATTGCTTCCACATAATGACGCACTGGTAATATCTTTACTTATACATGACACTAACGTGAAGAGAGTATTTATTGATCCAGGTAGCTCGATAAATATCATTTTGCTGAGGGTTGTGGAAGAGATGTTAATGGGGGACCGTATAATTCCAAAAGCACGTTCCTTGTCCGGATTCGACAAATCTACTGTCATAACAAAAGGATAAATTGAGCTTAGTACCTATGCAAAAGGCGTCGTCAAGGAAATGAAATTTCAAGTTATTGATACATATATGGCTTATAATGTAATCATGGGAAGACCATGGATTCATGACATGGATGCAATACCATCTACTTTATATTAGGTAATCAAATTTCCTTCCAAGTGGGGAATCCAACAGATTCGAGGTGATCAACAAACTTCGAGAAACATCAATTCGGTGATACATACCAATAAAAAAGAAATGGCGGAAGAATTAAGAGACGCAGGAGCAACTCAAATAGATACAAAAGGAAATGATAAAGACACGGTGAATCAAATCACCACGGATGTCGCATTAAGACATACAGACACGGATTCCAGACCTGATGTTATTCAAGAACCAGAAGAGAATGAAAATATAAAGACAACTACTAAGGAGCTCGAAGCTGTTCCACTGTTCAAACATAAGCCTGAGCAAAAAATCCACATAGGAGCAAGGCTAAGCCTGACCAGAAGAGGTAAGTTAATTAAATATTTAAAATCTAATGCAGATTGTTTTTCTTGGTCCCATTAAGATATGACAGGTATACCCACAGAAGTGATGACTCATAAACTAAATGAAGACCCATCCTTTGTACCTGTCAAGCAAAAGAAAAGAAAACAGGGATCGTTCAAGAATCAAGTGATCGATGAATAGGGGGAGTTATTGTTATAAAGTCATGCCTTTTGGCTTGAAAAATGTAGGAGCTACGTATCAAAGGCTAGTGACCAAGATGTTCCTGGAACATCTGGGGAAAAAAATGGAGGTATACATTGATTACATGTTGGTGAAGTCAACACAGGCAGAAGATCATTTCCAACATCTCTCAACTACTTTCGAGATCCTCCGCAGGTATAACATGAAATTAAATCCAGAAAAATGCGTCTTTGGCGTCGAATCAGGTAAGTTTTTGGGTTTTCTCGTATCAAATAGAGGCATTGAAGTAAATCATGTTCAAATTAAAGCTAATGAGAAAATACCTGATATACTCACGAGCAAAAAAGAAGTTCAAAGATTAACAGGTAGGATAACAGCTTTAGGAAAATTCATCTCCAGATCTTCAAAGAAGAGTTTTAAATTCTTCTCAGTACTAAAGAAGCAGAATCAGTTTGAATAGACTGACGAATGCCAACAGACTTTTAAATACTTGAAGGCTTATCTATCAAATCCCCCATTGTTGTCCAAACCAAAAGAAGGGGAAAGGTTATACATTTATCTTGTTGTTGCAGAAATAGGCCTAAGTGCAATCCTGGTAAGAGAGGACAAAGGTAAGAAATCTCCTATCTACTATGTAAGTAAGTGACACGACCCAAATTCCCAACCTTAGGGATCGTGATGGCGCCTAACACCACACATGCTAGGCAAGCCAATGTTAGAGTTCGACTAGCTATTTTCCTTTGATTATCCATAAACATAATAAAATAATTTAAAGTAAACTTAATCTAATGGTTTCCAGTGAATAATTCCAACTGTAAAATAATAAACAAATGACTAAATAAATAAATCGAGCCACAAACTAATCATATAAATAACTCTAAGACTACCCCAGGGTCTGGTGTCACAATTCACGAACTACTAAAGAATACTACAAATAATGGGCTGAAAAAATAATGTAACTATTCTGAATATAATAAAATAATTTTATAAAAATAGGAGAAGACTCTCGAGATCTGCTAACGCCAGCAGATATACCTCGTGTCTCCGAATAAATGAATAGTCGCTCTAAATATCTCTATTGATGGTCGATACCTAGACCTGCACAAAAGAGTGCAGAGTGTATTATCAGTAAAATTGACCCCATGTACTGAGTAAGTGTCGGGCCTAACCTCGATGAAGTAGTGACGAGGCTACGGCGGGGCATTCCAGTGTTGACTACATACTCTTCCGAGAGGTTGGTTGAGATTTATATCAGGGAGATTGTTCGCCTTCACGGTATTCCAGTATCTATCATTTCAGACAGAGGTATACAATTCACTTCACGGTTTTGGAGAGCCGTTCAACAGGATCTAGGCACAAGGGTAGAGTTGAGTACACCTTTTCACCCTCAGATGGACGGGCAGTCCGAGCGCACGATTCAGATTCTTGAGGATATGCTACGTACCTGTGTGATGGATTTTGGAGGGTCATAGGACCAATACTTTCCACTTGCAGAGTTTGCTTATAATAACAGCTACCAGTCTAGCATTCAGATGGCACCGTATCAGGCTTTGTATGGTAGACAGTACCGGTCTCCAGTAGGATGGTTCGAGCCGGGCGAGGCCCGATTGTTGGGTACAAATTTGGTCCAGGATGCCCTAGACAAGGTGAAGGTGATTCAGGAGAGACTTCGCACAACTCAATCTAGGCAGAAGCGTTATGCAGACCAGAAGGTTCGTGATTTGGCATTTATGGCGGGTGATCGGGTTTTGCTTCGGGTATTGCCTATGAAGGGTGTCATGAGGTTTGGGAAGAAGGGTAAGCTGAGTCCGAGATTTATTGGTCCTTTTGAGATATTGCGGCGTGTTGGGGAGGTTGCTTATGAGCTTGCCTTTCCGCCCAGCCTAACAAGAGTTCATCTGGTATTCCATATCTCTATGCTCCGGAAGTATCACGGCGATCCGGCTCATGTGTTGGATTACAGTTCAGTCCAATTGGACAAGGATTTATCATATGTTGAGGAGCCAGTAGCTATATTGGATAGGCAGGTCAGAAAGCTCAAGTCGAAGAATACTGCATCAGTAAAGGTTCAGTGGAGGGGTAAGCCGGTCGCAGAGGCCACTTTGGAGACCGAGCAAGATATGCGCAGCCAGTACCCTCACCTTTTCACAGCTTCAGGTATGTCTTCATACTCGTTCGAGGACGAACGATTTTCTTAAGAGGGGGAGAATGTAACGACCTGGTCGGTCGTTTTTAGAGTTAACACCCCGATTCCCTAAGAACTGTTTCCCCCACGTTTGGTGGTGCTTTTGGGACTTGCCGGAGTGATTAGTTGTGGCTTCCAGTGAGTATTGGGACACATAGTCCCTAAATATGATTTTAAGCCTTAAAAATTGGACTGTAGTTGGAACTGTGTGAAGATGGATCCGGATTGGAAATCTATCAACTCCGTTAGCTCCGTTGAGTGATTTTGCGATTAGTAGCATGTCCAAAATATGTTTTCGAGGTCTATGGTAGTTTTAGGCTTGAATTGGCAAAAGTTAGAATTTCGGCGATTTCGGCCGATAGGTGAAATTTTGATATCGGGCTCAAAATGGGAAACCGGAAGTGGAAGCAGGTCCGTAGTGTCATTTATGACCTGTGTGTAAAATTTGAGGTCATTCGGATTAGTTTTGACGTGTTTCGGCATCGATTGTAGATTTTGGAAAATTACTAAGTTCTTAGGCTTGAATCCGTGTAAATTCTTGATTTTTGGTGTTATGAGATGTGGTTTGAAGGATCAACTAAGTTCTAATGAGGTATTAGGACTGGTTGGTAGGTTTGGTTGAGGTCCCGGGGGCCTCGGGTGTGTTTTGGATGCTCAACGGGGAGGATTTTTGACTTGAGAAAAATTTGGTGTTGCTGAACCTGTGATTTCGCACCTGCGCAGAAGCGGTTGACTTAATCGCAAAAGCGGAATTGGGCCATTACCTCTAGGACTACAGATGCGGCCCCAGCCCACTTAATGAATTTACGCACCTGCGATGCCTTTTCCGCAGAAGCGGAATCGCTGGGCAGATAATACCAATCTCGAGGGTTTGAATTTCATAGCTTCTAAAACGCTTTGGATCTCGCGAATAGGCTATTTTGAGTGGGTTTTGAAGAGAAGATTCATAGGTAACGTTCATAATCCTAATTCACTTATATTTCATTAATCTATAACAAGTTCTTCAATCTAATCAAGGAATTTGAGGGGAAAATTAGAAAAATGGGAGAAAAGTTCCCCAAGTACAAATCCGGGAATTTAATGGGATTTTGGCGTCGGATTTTGATGATTCTTGTTCGAGTGTGTTCCTGAGTAAATGGGTGTTCTAAATTGGTAACTTTCACTTGATTCCGAGACGTGGGCCTGGGGGACTTTTTGGGCAATTTTCCTAATTTCGCGCATTAGCTTCGAGTTAATTAGTTAGATTGATTTCTTAAAGTGATATTTACATTATGCGATTAAATTGAATAGATTTAGGCCATTCAAAGTCGGGTACTCGTGGCAAGAACGTGGTTTCGAGTTGAGTTGAGCAGTCGAGGTAAGCGGCTTTCCTAACTCTGTGTTGGGGACTTTCCCTTAGGTTGTTTTGACATTTATTTGCTATGTGGGTGCCGCATACGTGAGGTGACGAGTACATACACGGGCCATTTGTTTCTAAAATTCCATTTTTCGCTTCACATGTCATAAATCATTTACTCTGACTTCACTTCTTAATGTGTTATTTGCTTAGCTTAGATTAGGAAAAGCATGCCTACTTGTTTTATATCAAATTGTCTATCTGCTACTCTGTGCGCCGTGTTTAGCTAGTTTATTCTTTCCCTTACCTTTGATTGATGAACTGTTCTTAAATATTGCCTTATCCGATGTTCATCCGCATAGCATATTTAAATTAGGGACTACAGACGTATTCTGGAAGATCCCCCCCCCCCCTGTACTGCATATTTAAATTGGGGACTACGGACGTATTCTGGGAGATCCCCCATATACTGCATATTTATTTTGGAACTATGGGACGGTATCCCGGGAGTCTCTGCATTGTGATATGTTGTGTTGAGCCGAGGGCTCTCTCTCTCTTTGTTGTTATGTTCTAAATTATTTCCTTTAAACTGTTTACGGTAGAAATTATCTTCTCCGCTATCTTAACCTTATTATTTAGAAATTCAGTAGAGCCTTAACCTGACCTCGTCACTACTTGACTGGGGTTAGACTCGGCACTTATTGGGTACCAAATGTGGTGTACTCACGCCCTTTCCTGCACATATTTCTTGTGTGCAGATCCAGGTTCAATTTCTCAGTCACGTGACTAGTAGTCGTCGCAGTTGCCATTGAGGAAACCGTAAGGTATTTTTTCCGCGTCCGCAGAATACTCCGAGTCACCTTCCATACTAGTATGTATAGAGATTTTCTATGTATTTTCTTTCCAGTTGTTTAGAGCTACAGTAGTATAGAAGCTTGTGACTATATTGTGACATTCCGTGTTTTGGGATTTATACTTGTACATGTCGAGCGACGATGTTATGCTTACTTAGATTTTCTTTTCATGTCTTTACTTTTATTGCTTTTAATTAAGATTAATCGCAAATTTAGGCTTACCTAGTCGTAGAGACTAGGTGCCGGCACGATACCTTTCGGAGGGTAAATCGGGTCGTGACACCTAAGGCTTATCAATATTGATAATTTATCTAGTTGGCATAATTGGTTTAGCCATGTTAATTTTAAGTATGATGTGCAAAAATAAAAGAGAATTCACATGGGTAAATATTAAAGAACTAGAAAGCTTTGTATGAATTCTCTTATGTTATTTGTTCTCATTAATTAATAGACCAACTAAAATTGGGATTGAATCCCATGAATGTTGGAAATATCAAAGGTGAATATGGACCCATTCACCTGCCATGTATAACACATAAGATTTTAACGACCTGACTGGTCGTTTTGAGTAACTGCGTTCGCTCGGCAGTTTGAGGTCATGAGTAGCTTCACGCAGTGTATTATGACTTGCGTGCATCATCGGTTCTAGTTTTTGAGAGGTTCGGAAAAGATTTTCAAGAGTGACTCTCATTTGAGAAGCTCGAAGTTGAAGGAATTGACCAAGGTTTGACTCTCATATGTAATTATCGTCGTTTGGTGTTCGTCGCAAAAGACGTGTGTTAGAGGAATTGTCAAGAGAATCAGTCCAGGTATGTTAAGGCTAAACCTTTCCTTCATTTTGGCATGATCTCGTAATTACATATGTTTGATAACGAGGCATAAAGAAAATTTCATACTCCCAAATTTATATACATTATCATAGTCTCCTAAGTGATAGTATTCTCCCTTATCGGGACTTCATATTCAATTGAATATTGTCTTCTTCCGGTCAAGAGAGTAGAGAGTCTATATATATACAGTATTACAATATTTTCACTACCGTCGAGTATTAATCGATGGGCAGACCCCTATTGGGCAACCTCTGATCAGATGGTAAGTTATATACCAAGCTTACTGTGGTCGAGCGCCTATGAGCGAGCCCATCATGGCCGAGATACAGAGCCTAGTATGGATGAGTGCCTATAAGCGAGTCTACTACGGTAGAGCAGTTATATATACCGAGACCTATAAGGCCGAACAACTATTTTACTTTCTATATTGAGAGAGTTGAATCAGTATCAACAGGTAAGCATATCTTCAGATAATCTTTGACTCCCAGTTACTTTCAGTTATTATATTATCAGTTCAGTTTTAGCTTTCAATTAATTTGTTGCCTTACATACTCGGTACATTATTTCGTACGGATGTCCCTTTTGCCGGGGACGTTGCATTTCATGCGTGCAGATTCAGACAGACAGACGGGTAGACCTCCTCAGTAAGTGTTGCCCGAGTTTAGCTTGTGGTGAGCTACAAATCCTTCGGAGTTGCCGGGTCTGGAGTTTTGTGAACACCTTGTGTATATATGTTATGAGTAGGTCGGGGCCCTGTTCCGATCACAGTACATTCATTAGTAGAGACTTATAGACTTATCCTGTCAGTTAGTGCAGTATGTTGGGCTTATAAGCCTTATATGTATATTTTGTTGGGTTGCCAGTTGTAGTAGTTATGACGGCCTTGTCGACCCAGCTTTATATTGATGATTAGTTAGCGTTCGCAAATTTTCTTGCAATGTGGCCCATGGCCAAAGTATGACATTATATGATCAGAGTCCCTTAGTCGTAAGTTGGTACGCAATGATAGGTTAGGCACTGGGTGCCGGTCTCATCCCCCGGGTTTGGGGCGTGATATCCGACATTCGAGTAACGTAGTTGAGATTTGGTATGGAAGTTACGGTATTCCTGAGGTTTTGGGGCTGGATGTCCTCATATGCGGATTATTCCTTGTTTGCGGATTGTGAAGAAATGTTGAGAATGGGATGACTAATGGCATAAATTGTCGGTAAGTTGTTATGGAATTTTGGAAGGATATTTACCTATTTGGGAGTGATCAGGATTTGGTTTTTGGGGCTATTTGAAAGCCCAACGAGAATATGTACTTCATATCAGATCAGGTTTGGGTATTCTTGTGAGACAGTTATCACGATTATGTTACCGGGCAGGACATACACTATTTGTGCCCCTGGTCTATGTTATGTACCTCTCTTATGCGATAATGGGATGTGAGGTTGTATGATTATTCTCCGAGCATGTTGTAATTCCGTTCAGGCCTTATGGCGATGTGGGCAAGATGGCCTCGGTGATGTTGATTTGCTCATTGCACCTTAGTTGTGCTTGTTTTCCTCCATGTTGTTCTATTTCTATTCATTTCCCACAATTATACTTATGAACTCTATTGTGCTTGATATCAGCATTCATATGATCAGTGAACCCAAGCACTCTGGCTCAATGAGTATCCCTATGTGGATTGATATATTTGGGGTCGGGTTGCACGCCGCAACAGATGTTATGTGAGATACCTTTTCCTTGTGTTTGTATTGTAACTGTTTTCCCTCTGTGGGATAAGTTGATGAAACTGTACTTCATCATTTATATCTGTTGCACTTGTTAGATAATCCTTGTACCTTGCTTTCATTCTATTTTGCTACATGCCCGGGTTATTTCTCGTTTGGTGTACGGACCGTGTTATGTGAGAATATGTGTGGTTCTGTGATGAGTTGTTAGCTGGGCTGCTGGTATTGGTTGAGAAGAGGTTCTTAGACCAGAGATTTGCACTATCGTTTTGGGGTGAAGAGTGGTTGGAATGATGATGCTAGTTCTGCTTAGAATTGGGCAATGGCTCTTGTGGGACTGGAGAGCTTCTTGGCTTGTTGATTTCATGGGTGGTTGTGAGTTTCTGCATGTTTCTTGTATCTTGTTCAGCGTCGTGGAGGTCCAGAACAAGGTTTTATTCAAAGTGAAGCATATTGCCGACATCTAGATTTTTATTGGCAGCTATGATGGTCAGAAGATAAACTTCAGGCATTTGAGTTGTGTGGAATGATCGACGCTCACCTACACTACTATAAAGTAGCAAGATGAAGGTCGGAGCAACTTTTACCCGAAGGATCGGGATCGATTCCACAGAGGGTTATGAATATTGGAGTTGAGTTTCTAGGTAATCTAGTAGTGGTTCGTGCTCTTAATTGCACTTTTCATACCTTTTGATTTGGCAATTATACTATGATTTATGCTAATGGTAATTTTCTAATCAATTAACTAATGTCTTTTTAGTTGTTTTCTTAATGGATAAAAGGCACTAGGGCTATGACTTTCCCCTAGGCGAATATTTAACGGGATCCAATACCTAAGGCAGAGATGTTAGCAAAGGGAACATGGCATAACCAATGCACGAAATTAGCCACTCTATACCTCTCGGTAGTTTGTGTGGCTTTGCCCTAATTGCCTCTCTCAAGGTCAATTGGGTGTCAAAATTATGCAAGCAATATTGGCTCAAGTAGGATTTTACTATCTCTAGGTTTAACCCGTTAATTGGGACTATCAATCTCTTGATTTCGACCCAATTCCTTGTTGGGCTAATTTTCTAGACTCAAGATCTCTTTCTCAAGAAGAATCCAAGTCAAATAAACACCAATTAGTGTTTGAAACCACCAATTTTAACATGGAAACCACAAATCAGCCCAAATACCAAACACGCATACACATCTAAGCCTTAATTTAAAGGACCTACTAAACACCCACACTAGGGTTGCGCCACAACCCTAGCTAATGGGTTTATCTACTCATAATAACCGAAGAAATCAGAGAAATAGATGAAGCAAAACCCATATAATTGAATTATAAACTAAAATTGAAAGATTCAATGATGAATTCCTTCTAAAAGTACTCAAAAAGCTGAAGAAAAGTCGTTCACGAGCTCCGTACTATCTAAAAATAAGAAAAGAAACTATTTATACTTGGCCGAATTTTCTGGACAAAAATACCCCTGCGGGGTCACCGCGGACCGCACAAAATGGACCGCGATCGCGGTGAGACTTTTAGCATACAAAACTGGGCCTCTGAACTTGGCCACTGCGGTTCGCGTAAAATGCACCGCGGTTGCGGTGGCTTCAGTGCGGACCGCGAAGAAAGGACTGCGGTCCGCGTTAGTCTTCTATCCTTAAATCTCAATGCCCTCTGAATCTCTTTAGTGCGAACCGCGTAAAATGGACTGCGGTCCGCGTTAGTCTTGGCCTTCAAAATCCTCCCTCTGAATATCTCCACAGCGGTCCGCATAGAATGGATCGTGGTCCGCGATGAAATTTGCCTTGGAAAGCACTCTCTGAATCTCTTTAGTACGGACCGCATAAAATGGACCGCGGTCCGCATTGGTCAATTGAACTCTGCCTGTGCTTGGTCTTGGTACTTGTGCAGGTTTCACTCCTTTTTGAGCAGGTCTTTGACTGTTTGTCATCCTTTTTAACTAAACCCTGCAACAAGTACAACAAGTAAGCCTTTGGGACTATTTTGCATACAATTTTATCCAAAACTTAAGTACGAAAGAGTGTAAAATAAGGTAAAATCCCTAGTTATAAACTCCCTCAAACTTAAGCTTTTTCTTGTCCTCAAGCAAACAAAATAAACCCCACCCCTTTTTGAGTAAATCCAAGAAAATTCAGTTGTCCTAAGGTAACCTCTTCTAGCATCAGTTGGGACTAACAATTGCCCTCAATGCAAATGAATCATTAAGAACATTTGACCTTTTAAAACCATGGATTTCAGTGTGACACAAGAGCATCAAGAGTTGACTCGACTCATCAACGAAACTCTTACTACTACTTTGGTCATTGTGGAACCCCAACTCATACTCCTCAACTCTCCCTAAGCAAACCTCACTTTAAGATTGTAACACTCAGAACGATGATAATGGGAGTTCACTCATCTCTTTCAAGGAAAAGACTCAAGTCCGGCTCAAAGTACCATAGGCTTGCCCCTTATGTGAGTCACCACTAATGTAAGCTTCATTCGACTCAAGATCATATAGGACTTTTGTGGAGATATATTGAAGGCTTTTGGGTTCAAGGTAGGAAATATTTGGTCTCAGTGGGTTCCATCATCCCTTAAGCACTTCATTTGCTTCACTTTTTTCGCACATTCTCTTGACTTCTTGAATCATTAAGCTCTTTTTGAGGGGTTAGAGAGACACAATGTCACACCTTTTTGTTCAATTCAATCATTTTTCTCCTTTCTAAGCATTCCACACCTTTAATTTCTTATTCCCTTTAATTTCTTCTGACTTGCTCATTATTTTTTACTTTTTGCTTTTCTTTTATTTATTTTTCATTGCCTTTCCTTTTTTCTTCCTTTTTTACCTTCTTTTTCACTTTGTTGCATTCCTCATCTCTCTCCCAAACTTACGTTTTTGCCTTGTGCTTAGGAAAGAAGGGGTGCCAAGAGAGGGTCAGAACGGGTGAAGGTTTGTATCATGGTTCGTGAAAGAAACAGGTCTAAGGCTCAAAAGGGTTGACTAGGGAAATTGTCATTGGTAGGCTATGAAAATGTTCAAGTCATCATTCGGATCAAGGAGATCCTATAACCACATCTCAAGTCAAACTAAACTTAGGATTTTGCCTAGTCTCAAGACCATAGTATCAAAGACAAATGTGTTAGGCCCAAGTGAAGCTTTGCTTGAGGTGCCATTCCTTACCAACTACTATTTACACAAAAAGCAAAAAGAAAAACAGACTCAAACCCTTAAGAAGGTTGTCACACCATCTATCCTCGGGAAGAGCCACCCGATTCACACAAATTCCACCTTTGGAAAGAACCGTGGCATTGAGAAAACCAAAGGCTTATTGCACGCGAAAATTCAAAACAAGAAGCTACGAAAATAAATAAGAAGCTATAAAAAGGAAAAATGCGGAAAGTAAAATGCGTAAAGTAGAATGAATATATACAAGAGGGGAATTAATCGAATATACATAAGGGGGAATGAATATATACATTAGAAATTAACTTTATATACAGACCAAAAGTGCAAAAATACAAAAAATAGCTAGAATAGTAAAGTTATGCACATACCAAAATAAAAAAGAAAGCATAATAAAAGTAGTATCTAATATATACAATCATCCAAATCCAAAATAGGGATACCCCCTCAAATGAGAGCTAGCATTGTCCTCAATGCTAACTAACAAAATAAGCTCAAAATAAAGGAGAAAGAGTCAAGATAAACTCCCTATAGTCCCTCCGTCTGCATAGGATCCTGAGTATGGGTCCCGGGGTCTGCAGACTGTATGGGAGCCTGTGACTGGTCCTCAAAACCCTGTGTCTCCATCGGGACCTGGACCTCGTCTGTAACATGGGCCTGTACTGGCAGCTGTGGCTGACTCGAGGTACCTCCCTGCGGATCCGCCAACTCTATCACAATGCCCTCAGTATGGGGAATCACTCTCTTCCTCTTTGTTGTCCTCTCTATCTCCGGCTCTAGCTCAGGCTAGGCAGCAGGGTCATGCAGTAGTAAGTCCAATGGCAAGTGATCCTCCTTCAGCTTATCTACCTCCTTCCTTAACTGCTTCACCGACTCCCTGGAGGCACGTGTCTTCCCATGAGTGCCAACAGCGTCCAGAATCAACTTTTGGTTATCAAGGAATTTCTTTTGGTTGGCCAGAAGTTCCTTGAGAGTGTCCTCCACGGACTGTGGGACCTGTGGCGGAGGAGGTGCAGTTTGGGCTGCCACCGTCGTGGAAAGAACAGACAACTTAGAAGTAGCTGCCTGCATCCAGTTGTTGATACTGGATAGGGTCTGGCTCAGACGGTGGGCAGTCAGAGGGTATGCCCGTGATGAAGGAATGCCTGGGGCTACTGAAGTGGAAGGGCATGGATCAATGTCTGGGGTGGATGACTCGGGCTGAGTAGATGCCACTACCACTACTAGCTCTTGAGAATGGACAGTGAAAGCAATGGATTTTCCTTTGAAGTTCTTTCTCTTGGGGTTATCATCACTCTGTATGCTATACTAGGAAAATGGAGCTTTGGGCTTTATCTTCACATCAAACTTCCTATTTTCTACTTTTTGATCTTCAAAGTACATGGTCAATAAATTAGGGAAGATATAGGCTCTATCACCTTCATTCACCACCCGGTTAATAACCCTTGACATCACATTCCCGACATTGATGAGGATCCCTTCCATGATAGAAGCAATCAACACAGCCCGCCTGAGAGAAAGAGAATTTTCATGGAAGGTGGGGTCGAGCCTGCTACACACGAACGTCTCCCAACCTTTGGCCTCAAAATTTAATGTTCTCCTCAGAATCACTTTCCCTGCTTGCAACCAGTTTGGGGTTTCGCCTGGGATTGCCAAGTGCTCCGCTAGCCATGGACGAGCATCATCCCCCAAGTTCAACTTCTCAAAGTACTCCGACTCATCCTCATCATCGAAGTCAAGGTACCCCTTTATTGCATTCCTATCAAAAGGTACAATCAGATTCCGCACCTTAGTCGCCTTGAAGTCCGTTTTCAGATAAGACAAATTAGTGTATAACTCTAACTAGGTGCTCATTTGCCTCCGACAGCTGGCAAGTAAAATAGTCCCAGCCTTTTCTCTCCCTTAATTGTCTCCGCACATTGGGGTTATTCGGCAAAAGGTCCCTTGTGAGAATTTACGTTCCAGGATCAATTTCCTCTCAGGACACCATTCCCGGAATTTATGAAAGGCCGGTTCACTCACAAACCGATCTTGCCATGCTTCCGGGTTTCTTGTTCTTTCAACCCCCCTACATGGGTTTCACCCCTTGTTTATGTCTCATCCCTTCTTCTTCTTCTTCGGAGTGTTCACTTGATAGAGATGTTGTAGGTGATGTGGAGTATTCATGATCACTCCCAGCAGCTGAGCCTTCAAACGACTCAGAGTGTGTTGCTGCTTGGGCAGGAGGGGAGTCAGAAGGTTCATTTGTCAATCTGAACCTCTCCGGGAAGTCTGGGACAAACTCTAGTGTCGACTCTAACTCAAATCCCTCTCCGGAGGGTGCATACTCACTTCCTGATTGAGAAGCAGCTCTATCCATGGCCCAGATTGTTTTTCTAGTTTCTTTTATTGCTTGCCAGACTTGGGGGTTAGTTTGATCATTCCCTTGCCTCTCCCCCGAGAGGATTCTCCCTTTCTTCTTGGTTTTCGACCACCACCTCTTGATTGCACCATAATCTGCAAGTTGAATTCATGTAAAGTTTGTTAGTGTCCAAGCAGTGTATTTATTATTCAAGAAAAAGGTAGCAAACAGTTGGATTTGAGTTGCAGAAGTTGCAGACCGTGGACCGCACAAAAAGAATCGTGGTCCGCGTTGAGGTGGGGTTCAGACTACCCACCTCTCCGAAGATGGTCACCGCGGACCGCATAAAAACAACTGTGGTCCGCACTAAGGCACCGCGGACCGCAACAAAAGAACCGCGGTCCGCGTTGAGGTGGGTTTCAGACTACCCACTTCTCTGAAGATTAGCACCGCGGACCGCAAAAAAACAAGCGCGGTCCGCTGTCCACAACTGGGACTTGTGATCTGAAAGCACCGCGGTTCGCATAAAAGCACCGCGGACCGCACTAATTCCCAACCTATGTTTCAATTTTTAATTTTAATTCAAGTTCAAATGCACATGTTGTTAATACCCTAGGTGTTTAATCAGTGTAATTAACAACAACGGGTCTAAATTAAGCATTATGAACAAACCCTACACATGATTAATGGATTAAAGAAGAAAAAGGGGGAAAAGTAGGAGACAATCTACTAAGTAAACAAGAAAATAATAAAATTAAGAAGTTATGAAGTCAAAATTAAACCTACTAGACGTGGAATGAAGATGAGATGAATTAGATGAATCAATTGAAGCTAGCAGGGATGATGCACAGTGGAATTTTTACTGTAGAGAGGGCAAAGAGCGAAAAATGTAAAATGAGGCCCTCAGGCCCTATTATAGAACTAGGCCTGGGACCCACAATATTTACCCACGGCGGACCGCATAAAATGACCGCGGTCCACGGTCCTCAACATTTCTGGGCTTCTGAGTAATTGGCCACTGCGGTCCGCACAAAGTGAATCGCGGCCGCAGTGGTCCACTGCGGACCGCATAAAATGGTAGTGCGGCCGCGGTGGCAACTTCATAGAACACATTTTTGGCGAGATAGCTCTGCGGATCGCATAAAATGGACCGCAGTCCGCAGTGCAACTTCAGAGAGCTGTTTCTTTTCAACTTAGCCCTGTGCCCTGCATCAGAATAATCCTACAACATCCCACAACTAGTTAGTCCAACAACAAATCCTTACCAGGAAAATCAAAGAAAAATAAAAAGAAAGATACATGGGTTGCCTCCCAAGAAGCGCCTAATTTAACGTCGCAACACGACGCGTGTTACCATGTTCAATTGAGCTTCATCAAAGCCACCACATGGCTATCGTCAAATTTCCCAAGGTAATGCTTGCACCGGTGCCCATTCACTCAAGAACTCTCCCCATTTTTGTTCTTGAGATCGAGAGCACCAAAGGGTGTAACCAATATAACTTCAAACGGGCCATTCCACTTTGACTTGAGTTTGCCCGGAAAGAGACGAAGTCTAGAATTGAAAAGAAGCACCAAGTCTCCCACCTTGAATTCCCTTTCTTTGGCATATTTGTCATGGAGGTACTTCATTTTGTCTTTGTACAAGGAGGAGCTAGTGTATGCATGAAATCTGAACTCATCTAGCTCATTCAAGTGATCAACTCTGAGATTAGCAGCTATGTCCCAATCCAAATTCAACTTCTTCAAGGCCCAAAATTCCTTGTGCTCCAACTCCACCGGAAGATGACAAGCCTTGCGATAAACCAACCGGTAAAGTGACATACCGATTGGGGTCTTGAAAGCGGCCCGATAGGCCCAAAGAGCATCATCAAGCTTCCAAGACCAATCAGTCCAGTTAGCATTCACTGTCTTGGCCAATATATTCTTGATTTCACGATTGGACACTTCCACCTAGCCACTTGCTTGAGGATGGTACGGAGTAGACACCTTATGATTGACTCCATACTTCTATAGCAAAGAATCAAAGGCCCTATTGCAAAAGTGAGACCCCCCGTCACTGATGATGGCACGGGGTGTCCCAAATCTTGTGAAAATATGCTTCTTCAGAAAACCAACCACACTCCGGGCCTCATTATTGGGCAAAGCCACGGCCTCTACCCATTTTAAAATGTAGTCCACCGCCACGAGTATGTAAGTGTTTCCACAAGAGCTCACAAATGGCCGCATAAAGTCAATACCCCTTACATCAAAATATCCACCTCTAGGATTGTAGTGAGAGGCATCTCATCTCTCTTGGATATGCCACCCATTTGTTGGCATTCATCACATCGCTTGACCAAGTCACTAGCATCCTTGTATAAGGTAGGAAAAAAGAAACCACAGCTTAGCACTTTGGAGGCGGTCCTTGCCCCTCCATGATGACCACCATAAGGTGAGGAGTGGAAGGACTCAAGAATCGATCCTTGTTCTTCTTCGGGCACGCATCGCTGGATGACACCGTCATTGCAAATCTTGAATAAGTATGGTTCATCCCAATAAAAATCCATGCTATCCCTCCTAAGCTTTTTCCTTTGGTTGGAAGAGAACTCACAAGGAACAACATCGGTGACAATATAATTAGTAATGTCCCTGAACCATGGCATTTCTTGCATTGACACAGAAAGAAGTTGTTCATCAGGGAAACTATCATCAATTTCAAGCCCATCACTAGGTCGACCTTGCTCCTCCAAGCGGGAAAGATGGTCGGCCACTTGGTTTTCACTCTTTTTTCTATCAATAATCTCCAAGTCAAACTCTTGAAGCAACAACATCGACCGCTTGAGTCTCGCTTTGGAATCCTTCTTGGTCATGAGATACCAGAGTGTCGCATGGTCAGTGTGAACTATGACCTTAGCACCCATAAGATAAGGACGAAATTTCTCCATCGCAAAGATTATTGCCAATAACTCCTTCTCGGTGACAATGTAGTTCATTTGGGCCGAGTTCATTGTTTTTCTAGCATAATAGATGGGGGGAAAGATCTTGTTCACCCTTTGGCCCAAAACCGTCCCCACAGCCACATCACTAGAGTCACACATTAGCTCAAAAGGAGAGCTCCAATCCGACACGGTGATAATATGTGTTGTGGTAAGCTTGTGCTTCAACAATTCAAATGCACTCATGCAATTATCATCAAAGTAAAATTTGGCATCTTTCTCTAACAATTTACAAAGAGGATTGACCACGTTATAGAAGTCCTTAATGAAACGCCGATAGAACCCGGCGTTCCCAAGGAAGCTCCGGATCCCCTTAACCGAAGTTGGAGGTGGAAATTTAGAAATCACTTCAATCTTCGCCCTGTCCACTTCAATTCCATTCCTCGAGATTTTGTGGCCCAACACTATCCTTTCTTCCACCATAAAATGGCATTTTTTCCACTTTAATACTAGGTTGGTCTCTTCACACCGAGCGAGGACTTTGTCAAGATTGCTCAAACATTCATCAAAAAAATCCCCAACTACACTGAAGTCATCCATAAACACCTCGAGGAAGTTTTCGACCATATCAGTAAAGATCACCATCATGCACCGCTGAAAAGTGGCGGGTGCATTGCAAAGACCAAAAGGCATTCGGGAGAAGGAAAATGTACCATAAGGACATGTAAAAGTGGTCTTCTCTTGATCCTCCGGGGCAATTAAGATTTGATTATAGCCTGAATACCCGTCCAGAAAGCAGTAGAAAGCCCGACCCGCAAGCTTATCTAACATTTGATCCAAGAAGGGTAAGGGTAAATGGTCCTTGCGAGTCACTTTGTTTAACTTGCGGTAATCCATACACACCCACCATGCTGTGACCGTTCTTGTTGGAATGAGTTCATTTTTGTCATTTTGGACCACTGTCATGCCATCCTTTTTTGGAACACACTGGACCGGAGAAGTCCAAGCACTATCCGAGATTGGGTAGACAACCCATGCATCAAGCCACTTGATTATTTCCTTCTTCACCACTTCTTGCATTGCTTCATTGAGCCTCTGTTGGTGTTCTATGGAAGGCTTTGCTCCATCCTCAAGAATGATTTTGTGCATGAAAAATGCGGGGCTTATTCCCCGAATGTTAGCAAGAGTCCATCCTATGGCTTTCTTCCTTCTCCTTAGCACTTTTAAAGTGGAGTCTACCTGCAATTGGGTTAGGCAAGAGGAAAGTATAACAGTCAAAGTATGAGAGGGTCCAAGATATTCATACCTGAGGTGTGGTGGAAGTGGCTTCAACTCCAATGTAGGTGGCTCTTCGATTGAAGGCTTTATCGGATGAGTTTTCTGGTTCTCCAAGTCCAATGATAGCTTTCGGGGACCATAGGAATAAGAACACATGCCTTTAAGGGCATTTGTACTTTCAAGTAAGCCATCCACCCACGATGTCATCATGGTTCAATAAAGCTGCCTCCACTGGATCTTCAACATTAATCATAGAGCTTGCATCATCAATAATGACCTCGGTGACAAGGTCCATGAAAGAGCATACTTCTGTGCTGTTGGGTTGCTTCATTGGTTTGCACACATAGAACACAACATTTTCATTACCCACTCGGAAAGTGAGCTCACCGGCCTCCACGTCAACTAAGTCCTTACCCGTTGCGAGGAAATGCCTTCCCAAGATGATGGGGACCTCATAATCCATTTCGCAATCCAATAAGACAAAATCTGTGGGCAAAATAAATTTGTCAACCTGCACCAATACATCATCAATGATTCCTAGGGGCCTCTTCATAGTTCTATCCCCCATTTGAAGACGCATAGAGGTAGCCCTAGGTTGACTAATCCCCGATGTTTTAAAGACCGAGTATGGCATCAAGTTTATACTAGCTTCAAGGTCACACAAAGCTTTAGCAAAATCCGCACTCCCGATTGTAAAAGGAATGGTAAAAGCTCCTGGGTCTTCAAGTTTAGGTGTCATTTAATGCACTATGGCACTCACTTGGTAAGTCATCTTAATGGTTTCGCACTCCATAGACCGCTTCTTTGTGACTAAGTCCTTCATGAACTTAGCATACCCGGGCATTTGCTCCAAAGCTTCAACCAAAGGGACATTGATAGAAAGACTTTTCATCATATCTATGAATTTCTTGAATTGATTCTCTTGCTTTTGCTTCGCCAACCTTTGAGGATATGGAGGAGGGGTCCTAGGCAATGGTGCCTTGGCTTGTGGGACCACCGGTTCCGGCATATCAATCACGTGTTCTCTAGACGGGTTCACGTCCATTTGCAAATCCTCTCCATTATCATGGATATCAATTCTCACCTCACTAGTAGTTGGCTCTTCCACCACTTGCTCAACTTCAATTTGTAACTCATCATTTGGCAATTCATCATCATCAACAACAATTCTCTTTTGTCTAGAAGAACTCGCTTCACCGCCTTTTCCACTTCTTGTGGTCACCGCCATGGCGTGACCGGTATTATTATTGTTCCCACCCTTAGGGTTCACCACCGTATCACTCGATAGTGCTCCCTTTGGGCGTGTGTTCAAGGCATGAGAAATTTGTCTCATTTGTACTTCAAGATTTCTAATGGAGGTTTTGTGGGAAGCCAATTGAGCATCGGCGTCCGCATTGCGCTCCATCATTTGCTCGAACATTTGTTCAATTCTTCCCATGTCATTACTTGATGAGCTTTGGCCTTAAGCTTGGTACGGGGGTGGATTGCTTGGTTGTTGGTACATCGGGGGCCTTTGAAAGCCTGACCCCCGGTTACCATTACCACCCCAATTGTTATTGTTATTGCTTATGCTCCAATTGTTATCATTGTTGTTCCCCCATTGTTGGTTGTTGTTGTTCCCCCAATTTCGTGAATTGTTGTTATTGTTCCAATTTCTCTGTCTTTGATTACCCTAACTTTGATTGTTGCCTTGGTTGCTTCAGTTTTGATTGTTGATTTGATTGTTCCCTTGACTTTGGTAATTATTAGCATACATAACATCCTCTTCTTGATCATCATGTGGCTCTTCTTGACTATACCCACTTGGTCCTTGGTCACTTGATCATTGTTGCTTTGATTTGGATTTCCCCGAGGCCTTCTTTGGTTCATTAACACATTCACTCCCTCTATGGCATTTACTTGCTTCAACCCTTGTAATTGTTGAAGTTGAGCCTTGTCAAGTTGGTTCATAGTGGTAGTGAGCTCGACAATTACTTGCCCATGTTCTTGAAGTTCTTTGTGAAGACTACTGACACCGGACTCACCCTGAGGTACATTTGCTCTACTTTTTCATGCTGACGATGTGTCAGCCATCTCATCTAAGACCTCACATGCCTCGGGGTAAATCAATTTCATGAAATTTCCACTGGCCAACTGATTGACCACACATTGATTGACAATGTTTATTCCTCGGTAGAAGGTTTGTTGAATCATGGCTTCAGTCATGTCATTGTTTGGACATTCCTTGACCATGGTCCGTTAGCGCTCCCAAATCTCATGCAAAGGCTCGTTGGGTTCTTGATTAAAAGACAATATTTCATCTCTGAGCGCCGCCATGTGACTAGGCAAGAAAAGTTTTGCAATAAACTTGTCTGCGAGCTCATCCCATGTGGATATGGAGTGGTGGAGAAGCCGCTCGAGCCAATCAAGAGCCTTCCCTCGAAGAGAGAACGGGAATAACCACAGTCTCAAGGAATCTTCTGAGACGTTCGTTTGCTTACTACCCCATCAGATATCCACGAAGCCCTTCAAATGTTTGTAAGCATTTTGGTGGGCGGCTCCGGTGAAATAGCCTCGCTGCTCCAAGAGTGTTAGCATCACATTTGTTATTTGAAAATTTCCCGCCTGGATTCTAGGCGGGACAATAGCACTAGCATACCCCTCGTTTGGAAGGACCCGAGGGGCTTCTCTGGGGTGGAGGCAGGGGAGGGTCTAGAATGTCCTCATTAACATTGGCCTGTCGGCCCCGTCTGGGAGGAGGCACTTCGTTTATTTCATCTTCTAGATTGTCATATACCTCCTATATGATGTTTCCCAAAGGATTCGCCATTAGGAACTGAAGTGATTCAACACACACGTTAACAGAAAAAGGAAATAAAAGCACTTATACCACTATTCACGTAGATAATCAACACCGTATAACTCCCCGACAACGGCGCCAAAAAGTGATCGACGCTCACCTACACTACTATAAAGTAGCAAGATGAGGGTCGGAGCAGCTTTTACCCGAAGGATTGGGATCGATTCCACAGAGGGTTATAAATATTGGAGTTGAGTTTCTAGGTAATCTAGTAGTGGTTCGTGCTCTTAATTACACTTTTCATACTTTTTGATTTGACAATTATACTACGATTTATGCTAATGGTAATTTTCTAATCAACTAACTAATGTCTTTTTGGTTATTTTCTTAATGGATAAAAGGCATTAGGGCTATGACTTTCCCCTAGGCGAATATTTAACGGGATCCAATACCTAAGGCAGCGATGTTAGCAAAGGGAACATGGCGTAACCAATGCACAGAATTAGCCACTCTATACCTCTCGGTAGTTTGAGTGGATTTGCCTTAATTGCCTCTTTCAAGGTCAATTGGGTGTCAAAATTATGCAAGCAATATTGGCTCAAGTAGGGTTTTACTATCTCTAGGTTTAACCCGTTAATTGGGACTATCAATCTCTTGATTTCGTCCCACTTCCTTGTTGGCCTAATTTTCTAGACTCAAGTTCTCTTTCTCAAGAAGAACCCAAGTCAAATAAACACCAATTAGTGTTTGCAACCACCAATTTTAACATGGAAACCACAAATCAACCCAAATACCAAACACCCATACACATCTAAGCCTTAATTTAAAGGACCTATTAAACACCCACACTAGGGTTGAGCCACAACCCTAGATAATGGGTTTAGCTACTCATAATAACTGAAGAAATCAGAGAAATAGATGAAGCAAACCCCATATAATTGAATTATAAACTAAAATTGAAAAATTCAATGATGAATCCTTCTAAAAGTACTCAAAAAGCTGAAGAAAAGTCGTTCACGAGCTCCCTACTATATATCGGTACAAAGCTCGACCTAAAAATAAGAAAATAAACTATTTATACTTGGCCGAATTTTCTGGACAAAAATACCCCTGCGGGGTCACCGCGGACCGCACAAAATGGATCGTGATCGCGGTGAGACTTTTAGCTTACAAAACTGGGCCTCTAAACTTGGCCACCGCGGTCGCGGTGGCTTCAGTGCGGACCGTGAAGAAATGACTGCGGTCCGCGTTGGTCTTCTAGCCTTAAATCTCAATGCCCTCTAAATCTCTTTAGTGCGGACCGCGTAAAATGGACTGCGATCCGCGATAGTCTTGGCCTTCAAAATCCTCCCTCTGAATCTCTCCAATGCGGTCTGCATAGAATGGACCGCGGTCCGCGCTGAAATTTGCCTTGAAAGCACTCTCTGAATCTCTTCAGTGCGGACCGCATACAATGGACTGCGGTCCGCATTGGTCAATTGAAATCTGCATGTGCTTGGTCTTGGTACTTGTGCATGTTTCACTCATTTTTGAGTAGGTCTTTGACTTTTTGTCATCCTTTTTGACTAAACCCTGCAACAAGCACAATAAGTAAGCCTTTGGGACTTTATTTGCATACAATGTTATCCAAAACTTAAGTACGAAAGAGTGTAAAATAAGGTAAAATCCATAGTTATCATGGAACATTATGTGATTGTGCCCTGGGTTGAAATTGTGGCTCGATTCAGCTTGTCTAGGTTTGTACAGCGTGATGATACGAGATTCGGATCCTATGATGAGTTTCAGATGTTGAGGGTTGGGTCTGTCTTAAGTTATGGATTAAGGATGAAATGAGGTCTTCAGTTAAGTTGCATTGTCAGGCCTACGTAGGTTGGGTGATGGGGAATCACCCCCGATGTATGTATGGTGAGCTTATGCAGTGATATGATAGCTTTGGAATGACTCATTGCACGTTCGAGGACGAACGTATATTTAAGTGGGGGAGATTGTAACGATCTGACTGGTTATTTTGAGTAAATGCGTCCGACTCAGAAATTTGAGGTCATGAGTAGCTTCACACAGTGTATTATGACTTGCGTGCATCGTCGGTTCGGGTTTTTGAGAGGTTCGGAAAGGATTTTCAGGAGTGACTCTCATTTGAGAAGCTCGAAGTTAAAGGAATTGACCAAGGTTTGACTTTTGAGTATTTGACCTCGGATTGGAGTTCGATGGTTCCGGTAGGTCCGTATGGTGATTTTGGACTTGGGCGTATGCCCGGAATTCCATTTGGATGTTTCTAAAAGGTTTCGGCATCATTTGGCGGAAGTTGGCAATTTAAAGGTTTAGATTTTCCTAAGTTTGACCGTGGTTTGATTTTAAGGCTATCGGGTCCGTATTGTGGTTTTGGAACTAGGAATAGGTCTGTTTTTTCATTTGGAACTTGTCTGCAAAATTTGGTATCATTTGGAGTTGATTTGATATGGTTCGGAAGTTCTTGAAGTTCATTGTGATTTTCATGTATTTTGGCGTCCGATTCGTGATTCTAGAGATTATTTTGATGTTCTGATCGCACGAGCGAGTTCGTGTTGTGTTACGAGACTTGTTCGTATATTCGGACGAGGTCTCAAGTGGATTGGGTGAGTTTCGGATAGATTTAGGTTGTGTTGCACTTGTTTTTATGCTTCGTAGTCATTTCTAAAAGCATAAATGGTACCATATTGAGAAAACGAGCTCCAAATTCAGTTTTTATTGAACCATTAGATCCATATCATAATTATGGAGCCATAGCAAAAAGAATTATCGAATTTGTACATCGTATGAGGGAGTTATGCTCATTTTCGTGTCGAGGAGACTACTGGTTTCTGGTGTGGTCGCAATTGCGAACTTTTTGTTTCAAATTCGACCTTTTCCAGCCTTATTCTTGTTCGCAATTTTGAACTGGATAGAAAATGCGACATATGCAGCTTGTTTTCAGCTGTGTAATTCGGGTTATTGCTTCATTTTATCATATTTTGAACCATAGGTACGAGAATAGGCGATTTTGAGAGAGGATTTTCATACCAAATCATTGGGTAAGTGCCTCTAACCAATTTTCAATTATATCTTGTGATTATACCTTAGATTTAACATTAAAATTCATGAGAATCTAATGGAGAATTTGGGAAAATTTGTAAAAAATTTCAAAATGTAAAATGATGATTTGAAGGACGAATTTGTATCGGAATTTGATAATTTTATATGGTTGAACTCGTATCAAAATGAGTGTTCGATTTTTGTAAATTTTATCAGGTTCTGAGGTTAGGTTTGATACTTATTGGGTACCACTATGGTGTACCTATGCTACGCTTCTGCACATTTTGTTTTTGTGCAGAGCCGGGTACTTCAGATCGAGTAGGTTTTGAGACTCATGCTTGGTGTGGCTGGAGACTTCAAGGTACACCTGTCGGGCGTTCGCAGGCTCCGAAGTCACCCTCTAATGTACTTATTTCCATTATTTTTTCTATTCCGGAACAGTGATGTATTTATTATGTAAAATTTCTCTTAGAAAGGCTTATGACTTGTACTACCGGTTTTGAAAATTGTAAATTTTATAGAGAATTCCATTTCTAAAGTTTTAGATGTTATTTATTACTGTTATACAGTAAATGTTAGGCTTACCTAGTCTCTAAGACTAGGTGCCATCACGATACCCAACGGAGGGAAAATTGGGTTGTGACAAAGATGCATCTATGAGATGGTTACATGTGCGGTTATTATTAACCTGCAACATGGTGTTTTTCAGATAACTTGCTCAATAATTTAATTTAGAGCATATTCCAGATTTTTTATTCAAGATAGTTAATCTTGATAAGTTGGTTTACATCACAGTTGATTTAACAAAATGATTTATTGAGTGCCTCCACTTAATAGCTAAATTATTGCTTATGAGAACAAAGTTATTTATATCAGTTTGATATACATTATATACGAAAGAATATTACATTCTCCCCTCACAAGTGGTTTAGGGGCGAGGAACAAAATAATTCCATCTCATTGTTATTGATGTGCGGTGTATATTTTGATTAACACCATAATGCACAAAGACGGGTTCCCAAAATTGAGGAAGAAATTTAGTTTTCTAACATGAGGGGGAGACAAGATAAAAAATTGAGAAAACGTTACGTGGAATAAATTATCATTTGTACCTCTAGATCCTCGAATAAGATAATATGAACTTGAAGTTCATAAAAAGATAATTCATCTGCAATACATGGCAAAGCATGTCAGACGCATTTGTTGACCCAAAGAAGGTAACTATATTCTCAATATAAATACTCCTATAAGGATAAGTCCTAGAAGGACAAAGTCTATGGTACACTTAAAACGTATAGACAATCGGTTTCAATAAATTTCTTGATAAAGAAGATGAGCAAGCGATCAAAATAATCATAATAAGGAGGCAAGTGATCTAAGATCACATGACATAACACTTCATAAAATCTCAAGAGAGGTTTAGGTACCTGGAAATATGAATGAAGAGATATCTATGTTATGTCTTTATGAAAAAATATTAGAACCGATATAAAATGTTCGTCCACGACATCTATGATATCTCTAAGTATAGATGGGGATCTTAAGTCTGTTGAATACGGACACAAAAATATTGGCCAAATGAAAGACTCAGAATTCGAATAGAGTTTGTTTCATGTGAAAGACATATGGTTTGGACCTGCAGTTCAAATACTTAAAAGTATAAAGTCAATGGTGTGTGCAACCACTTTTATCTATCTTATGTCTAGCATGACATAAAAACTTGATATGCATCTAAAGTCCATTTATATGGCTTATATGACTTAACTTATATAATAGTCCCTGAAGGATATAAATTGCTTAAAGCATAAAGAATTCTTGGTCATGAAGTACTACATCCTAGGTGTAATTTGTGCACATATGTATCTTGTTATAACTATAAGCATGATAATGTGATAGCGAGAATTTTTTCCTCTATGGAGATATTGAAAAGGCTTTTCCACGGTATTATATGAGGACATTATATATATATATATATATATATATATATATATATATATATATGCAAAATACATAAGTAGCCACTTGAACTATACTCCAAATCCCTGTTACACACTTTTTGGGAACGAAAATCACTTTACAAACCCAACCTTTTTAAAGTGTGTCTAAGACACACTATCTTTGCTACGTGGCACGCGCGTGTGTGACAAAAAAGATAAGAGCGTGAACCATTTAAAAATTAAATTCCTAATCTGTTAAAGTGCCACGTGTCAAAATATATGTATTTATTTTAATTAATGGGCCCCTTAACCCCACCCCTTCCCTTCATTTTAACCCACCCCTCCCTGTTCTTCTTACCCAGAAACCCTCCTCTTTGAGTTCGTTGTTGTTCTTTCCCCCTTCCCCATTTTCCTTTTCTTCCCGCCTCTTTTCCCCTATCTTCTCTTCCTACAATTTTAAGACTTACAGTAGTGTAAAATAGTTAAAAGGAATTTATATCTAAGAAAATTCTTCAGATCTGAATTTGAATCATAATTAGTACTAACAATTTAGAAATATATATCTTATGTAGTAGAGTATTGGTGGTTGAGGGATAGCGGAGATGAGCCAAAAGAAGTTGAGATTTGATTGACTTTGAATTTGTTATTTACAGACCAATTTTTTCTTTGTTTGGTTGCGCTTTCATCACTGGTTTTGGTTGCTTATTTCCATTGAATATTGCCATAGATTTTGTCCATAATCAACGGCGACAACACCAAGTTTTTTTTTTGTTTATCGGAGAAGATGACGACAATGAGCAGCCATGGATCTGGCCATAACCAACTTTAATGGAGTTTGGAGTTTTGCATTCTATTTCTTGTGCCAGATTTGAATCTGGACTTGAAAACTTGTGACTAATGTACTAGGGTTCCTAATTTTGGTTTGTAATCCGAAGGTGCTAATTGTGGGTTGTTTTATGGTGGTGGGCGTCAATGGAGATAAGTGGAGAAGAGAAAGAGATGAAGGAGATCAGCTAAGGGGTATACTTGTAATTTGATATTATTGTATTTTATTAAAACATAATGACACGTGGCACTACATTATTGGTGCGTGACATGTCTTACTTTTTGTGAGATGCTTAAATATAAAAATGGTGTGTATTAGACACACTGTGAAAAAGTTGAGTGTGTAAAGTTATTTTCGTTCGCAAAAAGTGTGTAACAGAGATTTGGTTCATAGTTGATGTGGTAACCTATGTATTTTGCCTATATATATATATATATATATATATATAAGAATGATGATTTCAAGGTGCAACATATTCATTCAAATGATAATATGGCTGATTTGTTCACCAAATCTTTACCGATGTCAACCTCCAAGAAGCTAGTGTACAAGATCGGGATGCGAAGGCTCAAGGATGTGAATTAATGCTCTCATTGGGGGGAGTTAATACGCGTTGTACTCTTTTTCTCTTACAAGATTTTGTCCCACTGGATTTTCCTTGCAAGGTTTTTAATGAGGCAACCAAAAAGTTACTTACTGAGTAGACATTCAAGGGGGACTGTTATGAATATAATTGTAATTAGAGTGAATGTCTATCTTTTAGAGAGTTTGTTGCTTGATTTGTTACTTTGTGGCTAAGTCATTTTTTCCCTATAAATAGAGGGGTCTTACCCCATCATAATTCATCCCAATCAATAAGAATTCTCTCTCTACTTTTACAACCCAGAGAGAATCACATCCCAAAAGCTATCTACTTAGGCGGTAGAGCCCAAAACTATATAACCTTACATCAACACATTACAATATTGATGTGGGTCTCAAGTCTCATATCTTGCAATAGACCATAACAAAACTACCATGCTCCACATCCCTGGTCCCCAACAGTTGCGTTAGACCTTTATAGCATCGGGCAAACACTATAATACCGATGTCATTGATGGATATGGAAGACGATGGATGGTTCTGATATTATTGATACAATCTAGAACCACGCCCGAAAAAGTAGCTATTGAATGTGGGAGAGCCCAAAACTATATAAATACCTCATCAACACATTATAATATTGACGTGCGACTCAAGTATCATATCTTATAATGGACCATAACACAATAAGTTGATTCGCATATTATTATTGTTGAATACTATACTAATTTGTTGTTTAGCAAAAACTAAAACAAACTAATTTGTTGTATTTAAAAGAAAAAAAGGCTGCACTATTACATAAAGCAAAGAGGTAGTAGAAAGCGCTTTGTGCCTAGTGCGCTGTCTCTGTCGGGTAGTAGTAGCTGTAATAAATACTACCCTTCATTCCACTTTTCACTTTCCTCTTTCTCTCTGTCAATAGAAATTCAAACCGAAATGGTCTGAATTCTCCGGCGAACTTTGCCGCCGACATATCTTCTCTCTGCCGACTTTCGCCGCCGATCGTGTAAGTACAACTCCGGTATTCTCTTTCATTTGCCTTATTGCCTCATCACTGTCTTAATCTTCAACAATTAGCAAGTAGACTGATGTTTTAATTTTGAATGCTTGTTGTAGCTTTATTTGTTGTTGAAATGAGCCTTTTTTAGATTGTTTTCTTTTGATCATTTTATTTTTGTCAGTATATTTGTTGATCGCGAGTATCATTATTGGCTTTTACTTAAGTTCCGGTGTAATTATACTGCGTGATTGATTGAGTACGGAAAACGATTGGTGTTAGTTTTGATTTTTGTGTGTTTTTTAGCTCTTCTAGTAACCTAATTGTTTTGCAATACCTTCTATTCTTTTACTATAATCTGTGGAGATACTTGTTGTTTCCACGTGTAACCTGTCGTGGTACATTTAGCTTGTACTCAGAAGAAGTTGGCTTAACTTTTGTAATTTTGTTTAGGGGAATATATTGCAATGAAAAAGGAATAACAACACTGAAATGATCTTTATGATGCTTGTCATTCCAAAACGGATAGGGAAAAGATGGAAAGATTTGCAAGGATTTTACAAAGTTTTTGCTTTTTCCAGTGCATACATGCCTTTTAGTTATCTAGCCTTTTCAAGATCAATTACAATGAGCTAAGTAAAATTACTATTTTATCATAACTTTGACGTAATCATACAAGATACAAAAGTCTGAGCAACTTGCTATTATCAACGAGGCAACTATGGGCTTGACCAGGTTTTGACCTTAACACATGGATGTCATGCATCATGATATACAAACTAAAGATGACTAGGCCCTAGGTTACATGGTCTTGACACTAAACCGCCTTCAATTTTTTTTATTTTTTTTGGGATAACCGTGGTGTTCGGGCCAAGCTTGTGCGCATAATTGACTAATTTCACGGGATACGTGCCACTTCCTACCAGCTATAAGTACCAAATAACTCTATCCATCAAGGCTTGGATAGATGAGATGAAATCACCTAGTGCTTTTTGCTAAACCTGAGACCTCATGGTTCTCACCCACTTCATTGACCATTAGGCCAAACCCTTGGGTGCCTAAACTGCCTTCTATTTCAAAAAGAAAAATTCTGTGTTCCCAGTTTCCACTCTGCCATTCTCTCTCTCTCGATCTCGAAGAAATCAGCTAATGCTTTTTGCCTCCGCTGGGATTTAAACCTGAGACCTTAAGTCTCACCCACTTCATTGGCCGTTAGGCCACACCCATGGGTGCCTGAACTGCCTTCTATTTCAAAAAGAAAAATTCTATGTTCCCAGTTTCCACTCTGCCCCTCTCTCTCTCTCTCTTCCGCTATGGGTTAAGAACCTGAAACTATGATCAAAATTTGGGTTCTCAGCGATGCTTTTAAGAAAGAGTAGTAGGTATTTAAACTGGAAATGGTTCTAGTAGCCTTGATAACGTGGGGTTTAGTTTGGGTACATCTATGACTAACTCTGACTTATTGAATAAAAGAAAGGATTAATGACTCATCTGGCTTATTAGAAGAAGATTTGGGTATTGAGATTCTTTCCTTGATTAGGTTGTCATCGTACTATTAGCTGTGTAATATATCTGATATCTTTCAATAATCTGTGTACAAATTATTATGCAACAAATGCACCTATATTTGTCAACTGAAACTTCTACAATTGTAATGGGATTACACTGGGCTTCTTGTTGTTGTTGAATCTGTCTACAAATTATTATGCAACACCAAAAATTTCCAAAATAAAAACTTGTATAGTAGTTTCAGTTGACAAATGTAGGCGCATTTGTTGTTTTATCAGTCATCTAAAGAGATTTTCCAAAAAATTCAAATAGATTATCAGGGAGTTTCGCCATGGAAGATACAGAGTCAGTTGCAACATTGATGGACGCTACAACATCCAAGATACAGCAACTACAGAAAGCATTCGCTGAGTTGGAAAGTCACCGTGCTGTTACTCTCAACCTGCAGTGGAAGCAACTTGAAGAGCACTTTCATGGGCTTCAGAAGTCCTTGAAGAGGCGTTTCAATGAACTGGAAGACCAAGAGAAGGATTTTGAGACAAAAATTTTCCAATCTAGGGAGATGTTGGAGAAGCGTCAAGCAGCTGTTATTGCTAAAGAGCAAGGTTCACTTCAGAGGCTCCAGGAGAAAAGAGATGCAGCAGTTTCCGCTATTGCTATCGCTCTTGAGAAGCATAGGAAGCCTTGTTCGGTAGAACCTGCTGTCATTAAATGTGAGGTTCAAGATGGGCCATCTATTCTGGAAGAAAAGCCTGATGATTTCATAGAGATTGGGCATGTTATAGAGGATACTGGAAAACCTTCTCAGGGTGGCGGTGTGGAAGTTAAGTCTTATCCAGAGCTAGTGAAACTATGCCAAAATATGGATTCTGAAGGCCTCCACAAATTCATATCAGACAACCGTAAAAACCTGGCAGCTCTTAGGGAGGAGATTCCACTTGCTTTAAGAGCTGCAACCAATCCTGCCTCTCTGGTTCTGGACTCACTGAAGGGGTTTTACAACTCACATTTGTCAATCTCTGATGCTAAAAAAGATGCTAATCTTTTGGGTTTGCGGCGAACTTGTATTATGCTACTGGAATGCCTTAGTACTTTATTGAACACCCTGGAAATGAATTCTATTTCAAGTATAATATCAGAAAATGTAAAAGAACGTGCGAAAGGTATCGCTGAGGAGTGGAACCCGAAGTTAGATGAACTTGACATTGATGCAAATAATGGAAATTCTTTGGAGGCTCATGCATTCTTACAGCTACTTGCTACTTTTAGTATTAATTCCAATTTTAACCAGGAAAACTTATCCAAGCTGATACCTATGGTTTCACGACGTCGTCAAACAGCTGATCTCTGCCGTTCCCTTGGATTATCTGACAGAATGGCAGGTTGGTTTTCATAAATAGTAGAATTAACTTGCTCCAGGATTTTTTTTCCCTACCTTTTCTATTTTTGACGAGTTCTCTTTTTTCCTTTTCTTCCCCCCCCCCCCCCCCCCCACCCGCCCCCCCCTCCTCTTCTACCTTCCTCTTTCTTAATTTTATA